>CAUYQV010053772.1:0-30742 GCA_963574575.1 Galagoides demidoff
GGTCCCAGCTACTTGGGAGGCGGAGGCAGGAGACTCGCTTGAGCCCAGGAGTTGGAGGTTGCTATGAGCTGTGATGCCATGGCACTCTACCCGGGGGGATAGCTTGAGGCTCCGTCTCAAAAAAAAAAAAAAAAAAAAAAAAGAGAACCAGTGATTTCCCAATTGGGCCTGAAACCCTTCTGAACCCTCAGGCTGACCAGGGCAAAGCCTTCGGGCCTGGTAACCACGTGCTCCGAGTGCCAGAGTAGTCTACTACTGAGATGAAGGCACTGACAGTGTTTATGACCTGCATGGCCGGCCTGTCCTGCACACACAGCCCGGGGCTCAGATGTGCTTTCCGACCTGCGCATCCTTCCAGCTTGGCTGAGTTCTGTTCCAAGTCAGGCTGGGTTGGTTTTCTCCTCAGAAAGACCAGTCAGTGGGGTCAGCCAGCGGGTAAGCTAAAGTTAACTTAGCTATTATTGCTTTTTTGTTAATGAGGGGAGGACCAGCTATGGAGATGCCAAACCATTCAGAAGAGTTGTGCAGTATTTGGGATTTAATATGCCAGAAAACAAATTCTGCGTTCAGGCAAAAGAAAGCAATTGACAATGATTTAAGTCCTGTCTGGACTCCCAAGGGTCCCTGTGCTTCACTGAGATTTCATTTTATTATTTTTTGGAAAATATTTTTCCTATGAAGTTATGAGTCTTGGAAGCTGAGAGAAGCACCAGCGACCTCACTGGACTCATCAGAGTGGCAGGAGTTCTCTTTTGTAGATGGGAGCATGGGCTGTAATGAAGCCTGAGCCAGGAGGGCGAGGCTTGCAGGGACTCTGTCACAACCTTCGGGTGGGCTGGGGAGTGGTGGGTGAATCCCCATCCTGTGAGATTGCAGGGAAGGGACCAGGGACTGGCCTCTCTTGAATTAGATAGTCAGGAACAAATCAGCTCATTCTCAGAGATAAGATTCAAAAGCAGAGGCTGAATATCTTGGGTGTTTCTGAGCCCAAGAACACTTGACTTATATCCTAAAATTCCACAGCCCGCGAGTCCATTGACAGATGCTATTCAAAGAGACCTCCTTTGACAAAGAAACGACGTGTCTATAGGGTTGAAACCATTTGAAAAACGTCAAAGTCAATGTACAAAAATGTTTAAAATGCTTTGAAGAAATCAGATCTGGGCTGTTCCTGCTGCAATCTGTGAACAGGTCGATTTGAAAGCATGGAAGCAAGATGTGCCCGCAAGCTGAGAGATCTAAGAGAGAGATTCTTTTCAGTGTGACCCATATTTGCAACCTCCCCACTGTGCACCAGGTGCAGTGCTTGGCTCTGGGGACAGAGATGTGGAAAACTAGATTTCTTGCCTCAGAAATAACGAGTTAGGAAAGAACTCTGGGGGCCAGTCCTAGTGCGGAGAGCAGTCAGGATGAGGAGCAGCTCTCAGTGAGGGCATGCTGATAAAGCCCAGGGAAGCAGCATGTGAACTGAGTGTGAAGAGTTAGCGCGCTATCGATGCTTACAGATGTGGGAGAAGGGTCTAGAAGGCCAGGTCACTTGCCCGAGATGGGTGTGAGTGGTGTGCTTGGGAAGAGCGACTACTGGGGCAGGGGGAAGGTGGAGGAGGAACAGTCCTGTGGGCCGTTGTCAGGTTGTGGAGGGCCTTGATATATTCATCTTACAGACTTTGGACCCATGGAATTTTTGTGACCAGGGAAGTAACTTGCAAGTTATCAATTAATTTCTATTTACTGCAAAGCAAACACATACAGCTATCCTGATGTTCATAAAGCAAAAAATGAAAGCGCCCCCCTTCCCAGAGGTGACCACTGTCCATGCGGCTCATTTTTCTCTCCTTTGTATTATTTCAGAACACGGTTTTATTGGATATTCACCAGAATTGCTGCAGAACAACACTCTGCCAGATTACAGCCCTGAGGAGTCTTTTTTCACTGTTTTTGGGGTTTTCTTCCCGGCAGCTACAGGTATTGTAATTTGAATTCTTTTTCACTCTCATATTAAGTGTACAAATGCTTGGTTCCCGAAATTCAACATCATAATCGGTCTGCGTGTGGCTATAAGTGTGTATATCTGACTTTAGAGATGGGCTTAATTTTGACTAAAAATCCATTCTTTTATTTTATTTTATTTTTTTGAGACGGAGCCTCAAGCTATCCCCCTGGGTAGAGTGCCATGGCATCACAGCTCATAGCAACCTCCAACTCCTGGGCTCAAACGAGTCTCCTGCCTCAGCCTCCCAAGTAGCTGGGACCACAGGCACCCGCCACAACACCCGGCCATTTTTTGGTTGCAGCTGTCATTGTTGTTTGGTGGGCCCGGGCTGGGGATTCGAACCCGCCACCTTAGGTGTACATGGCTGGCGCCTTAGCTGATTGAGCCACAGGCGCCAAGACGATAATCACTTTTCAACAATTATTTGTTGTTATTACAGTTTAGCATTATAAAATTAACAAAAATAATATAAAACTCATATTCTGGCGAAATAGCCACATGGCAGCCGAAAGCCGTATATTCCCTTCTTGTTTTCCGGCCCGTTCTTGCATTCTTTCCAAAAATTGGGACTTTTTTAAAACGCTGTGGGGCACAAGACAAATTGTTGAAAAGCGGGACATCTGGTCACCCTACCCTGGGGGGACACTGTGCTAATCTCTAGAGATTAACTCCCGAGACCTGGGCAGAGGGGGTTACACAGGGACCTGTGGGCCCCGTGACACTGTCGTGGGCCCCGTGACACTGTCGAGGGAGGTGGGGGAGCTCGTGGGGAAGCCTGCAAGCTTCTGACCAGTGCCCACCGGTGACTTTGCTGTCGTCTTCCCTCTCCTGGACAGCTCCTCTCTGGCCACCCTCCGCTCCAGGCCCTGTTCTTCCTCCTGGGTCTACCTCGGGCTCCAGCCCCTTGGGGAAGCATCCCCTCCTCCAGCCTGGGTCCTCTCTCTTCCCTGGGTTCCCACAGCCATGACATGAAAGTGCTTGAATAATTGTATTTGGCTTTTTGTTTCCTGTCTTGATCAGGAAGGACTTGAGGATGAGGGTTACATTTTATACTTTGTTTTATCTGCAGCAGTGCTTAGCACATAGTTACTGCCTAGCAAATATGCGAGATTGGCAAAAACAGTGCAAAAGATCCTTGCTCCTCCCTTCCCTCCCCCACCTCCCACCCTCTCTGTCTCTTTCTCTCTCCTTCCCTCTCTGTCTTTCTCTCTCTCTGTCCTCACTCTCCCTCCCTCCCCCTCTCTGCGATTCCAGAAGGAAGAGTGCACCCTGGGTTGAGCAGCCATGAACTTGCGCTGGAAATCCTCCTTGGGGAAAGGCTCTGCTTTCCTCATCGGGAGGGTGTGTTTTGCAGACGGAGTGCAAAATCAGGCTGTGGGCTTTGGGAGGAGGCAGAATTATAATTTGCATTTCTCTGTGGAGTGAGAACTCTGTAATTTAGGATTTTGCCTAATTGCTGTTTAGTGTTCCCAGGGCTTGCTTCTCTCGGGCAGTCATATGTTTTGGGGAGGTGCGCCGTTGCAGACTCTGAAGCTCGGTCCAACCATGGCTTAAAGGTGAGATGACTCAGATATGAGGCAGGTCAGTCCTGGAGTTCTGCAATTTCTCAGGAGTAGGGGTTTATTCAGCAACAAGCTTGAGCGAGAGCAAGGCGGGAAGTTGGGAGGTACGCCTACTTGTTTGCAGGCAGCTTCCTTGCTCTGCTGCTGGTCCAGGTTGAGCTCTGGGCAGCTGGGGTCGGGCACACTCACGCTGTCTTTGCAGCCAAGGGCTCTTCTTGGCCACGTGCTCGAGGCTGCAGGACTCTGTTTTTCATTTGTACTCTGCGGACATTTGGGAAAGTTACTTACTTCCTTTGAGAATTACTTTCAAGTGTTCCTAAGTGGCAGTAAGAAGGACACGCAGCTGCCCCCTCCCAAACCAAACCTCTCTCTGAGTTTGGGTTGTCACTAGCAATTAATTTTTTTTTTAAAGAGCACATTAAAGGACCAGAAGTTATGGTCATTTTTATCTTTCATAGGCAAACATCTTGGCTAATAGAAAACAAATGCACTTTTCATTCAACTTTTCTAAAACTTGCAACTCCTGGTGGTTTTAAGTTAAGGCAGCAGATGTTAAAGCCACAGGGAGTCATTTTCAGGTGGGACAAGGGCTCGGCTAAAAGCAAGACTCTCTCCAGAGGTCCTGTCTCAGGGTCATCATGGGACTCAGATCCTTGCACCTGGCTGAAGCTTTTATACAGGTCGCGCCTTGCTGAACTAAATATCCCACAAGTTTTGAAAGGACAAAGGTGCATCAGGGCTACCACAGAGTACATAGAACAGAGGCTGCTGGGGTGTGTGTGTTGTGTTCTTGTGTACATAGTATGAGTATGTGGGGGGGGGTATGATATGTGTGTGGTGTTTTGTGTGTATAGTGTGCATGGGAGTGTTGTGTGTGTGTGTATGTAGGGAGACCGGCACTGTGGACAGGGATGGTGTCCTGCTGACAGCCCATACCCCGCACCCTGAACACTGAAGAATCACGCCAGCGGTGACTGTGTCCCATTTGCCCTCCATCTGCCAGAGGCTTAGCATGCCTTGTCTTATTTCAGTCTTCAGAGTAACTCTATAAAGCACTACTCTCCCACGTTTATAAGTGAGAAAACTGAGACTTAGAGAACGTATTAGTTTGCTGAGGTTGCCATAACAAAGTACCACAAACTGGATGGTTTACAACAACAGAAGTTTATTCTCTGTCAGTTCTGGAGGCTGGAAGTCAGAAAATCACGGGGTCGGCAGGTCCTGATCTCTCCGACACTCTGGCTCAGATCCTTCCTTTTCTGGCGCTGTCAATCCTGGGAGCTCTTTCGATTTGCAGCTGCGTCACTTCAATCTCTGCGTCTGTCATTGCGTGGGACTCTCCACTCTGGGTGTCTTGGTGTCTGCATCTGTTCTTAGGAGAATGCAGGTCCTGTTGCATTAAGGAGCCTCCCTATTCCGGTGAGACCTAAGTGTGTCTTCATGCCCTTATTTCCAAAGGAGAAGAAAATCAGAACTCCTCCAAGTAACACAAAAAAGATGAAAGTTGCTGTTTGTTTTACAGGCATTTGCCATCCATGGTGGGCTTGAACTTGGGCTATAAGAGGCTGAAGTCCAGGACCACACACAGTGGAGGTCAGACCAGAGGCATCTAGAGGGGCAGACCCCTGAAGACAGAGACGATTTAATGCAATGCCACTCTTTAGCTAGAAAACAACTACCAGACAGTAAGAACGCTTGGTTGTCTAGATCTTAGTGCTTGCTAAAGTGAAAAGCAAAACCAGAAATGCCTTGTGGAAAGACTCCGAAAAAAGTCTCTGGTGGGAGAGGTTCTGCCTATTTACTCTCGTTCTGACAGAACATAGATTACTTGCTTAGGAAAAGGAAGATCTAGAAAATCAAACATTTTAAGTGTTTTTTTTTTTTTTTACGTGCCTGAGAATTCTTTTTTTGTTATTGTTATTTATTTTTTTGTTTGTTTGTTTTATACCATTCCTAAGCCAGGTTCTCACACTTAAAAAAAAAAAAACATAAGCTTATTTCTTGATGAAAAAACAATTAGGAGTTGAAAAAAGAGAAAAACATATTAATTTAAAGAAGAATGGGTGAAACATACAGGGTGGCCATCAAGTTCGTGGGCAATTTTAAATAGTTACAACTACTCCTAATAGTTGCAGAGGAGGAAAGATAATAAATAAGCCCCTGGTTCCATAGAGTTTCTTCCAAACACCTGAACTATTGTTTTGGTGTCACGATGGTACAGGGAAGCTCTTGGCTTATCTTTAATGCCAATGACTTATACTAAGAATTTGTTTGGGGTATTTCAGTGATGCCTTGTGGAACTTGAACTAGACCATCAAAAACAAATGTTTTAACAGTACTTCCTGCAATGAATAGTGACGCACTTGAAACAAGGCACACTTGGCAGTGTGAAGCCAAATGGAGCTTCTGCCTTCAGCCCAGGGTTCCAATTCATCAATTTACAATAGCATCACAGCTATGGCCTTGAGGATTCCCATCTCCCACCTAGACGAACAAATTGATCTCTTAGAAACAAGCTGTGAGCACAATTTTAAATTTAAATATTGTGTCACTCAGATTGCATGTGCTTTCAGTCAAGCTATTAGCTCAAATGAAGGACGGGCTGAGTTGAAGATCCGGATACGTTGGCAGAAGCTGTTAGCCTAATCAAGAAATTTATGGGAAGACAAATTTGCTGGGGAGCCAGACATCTTCTCTAAATCTAGATATCCAAGTCATTTAACTGCTGATCTACAGAGTCCCGGAGCTTCCTCGAGGTCAATTAGAGGACCTGATCCATTTAGTTCAGCTTTATGACTTTAACAAATGACTTGCCTTTTTTTTTTTCTTTCTTGGTTACCAGAAGCTAATAAAAACTTCACGGAGATTTAAAGACAACTAATGACATCAGGATTGGATTGACATCAGCCCTGGATTTCTGTTGCCCACTTGTTCCAATTCTTGTTCAGAAACTCCACATGCCCAGCTTTGAAAACCCAATGGAAACCACCAAGAAATGGGATGAATTGATATCTAGCCTCTGTGGACTGGGAAGACTTGGAAGGACACGGAGAATGACGTCACCAAATGCTGGGCACCTTCCAGCCACTCACGGACACAATAACCTTTCTGGCTCTGCCTCTGGAAACATTCGTGAAAGCTGGTGACTTGGTTGGTATTTCAGACACGGGTTGGAAGCAGACACGGGTTTTAAGGCTTTAGGAGTGGCAGCTTTCTGTCCAAATTCCAACAAAAATAGTTATCAGCTCTCTTTTTATTCTTAAAAGACAGCAGGAGAACATAGACCCCAAATTCTGTGTAACCCCACTCAGCTAAGACTCCAACAACAAACAGTTCTATAGTGAGGTTTGTGTTATTCTTGGCAGGGCTCAGATCTCAGGTGACATCAAAGGTGACTGTATAGATATATATGCAATGAAGTCAGCTTCTAATTACTGTTAGATTTACGAATGTAACCGCACAGGGTCACAGGTTTCTGTGAGACAGAAAATGCCACAAACAAGCAGATAGATGCAAGGCACGAAGTGGGGATCTCTTAAATATACAAAGAGCGCTTAAGAGTTAATAAAAGGACAAATAACCTAATGGAATAAGGGGCTACGTATGTTGCAAAATATTTTAATCTGGTGTGACATTTGCTCTTTGACTTTATTATTTTTGTGATTTTCATAGGCTTACATTTTACACGGTCAAATCGCTACATCTTTCTCTCTATCACGTTTATGCTTAGAAAGACACTCCTCATTCCCAAGTGCATCTGATTTGGGATTTGGGAGGGTATTACCTTCTGATCCATACATGAAGTTTTTGGTGTGTGCTCAGAGACAAAAATAGACTCACATTTTCCCAAATAATTTGCCTGTTGTTCCAGCTCCATGTAGTGAGTGGTCCTGTCTTTCCCCACCGATGTGTAGTGGAACCTTTATCATACATTAAATACTTGTGTGAGCTAAAAATAAAAAGTCATTTCGCTTGAGTGCCTTGAATTAATGCGAGGAGTGTGCAGAGGTGGTGTTTGCAACATGTGGACGTCCTTCCTCTCCTCTCCTCCCCAGAGACCAAAAACAGAGGGAAGGAAGCCAGGGAAACATGAAACAAGGTCTGCTGCTCTGGATAATGTCTATGAAGGAAGAAAGCAAGCAGGCGGGGATTTTATGATTTAAAGACTATTATTCTGCTTAAAGAACCCTACAAAAGTAACAATCTGCTGTTTATCGGGCAGCCACTCTGTGCCAGGCGCTATCCTGAGCAGGTCCACAGATGATGTCACTCCATCCTGATGACATCACCCTGATCGTGATGGGGACACTTTTATCATCACCTGGATTTCAGACATTAGGAAACTGAGACCCAGAGACCCCACACTCCTTCCCCCAAAAGGATAACCTAAAATGTGGCCAATCCAGCCCATCGCCAAGGACTCTGGGATTGTTACCTTGTTTGAAACAGCACCTCTCAGCAAAGACCTTGAATGTCAACAGACACACCAGGGAAGGTCCCTGCAGGTGGGACATGAGGACGTGTCTCATGAGAGGATGTGTAGGTTGCAAGCCCAGCGGATTCTTTGTTTCTGAGAAATGTGGATGATGGCTGTCAATTTCCAGGAACTAATTTAACTCCTATCTTTTCACACCAACCTTCCTCCTTTCCAAGAAGTCCAAGCAAAAGGTTCTTCATCTAACTGGCTGGAGAGGGGAGGGCAGAAACTTATTTCTCACTTGATCCTAGGGTGACTCAGAGAACTCTGTGTCTAAATCTTTGGAGATTAGTGGCCTGTGGGTGTTTTCATCATCATCATTATTTTTTTTTTTGAGACAGAGTTTCACTCTGTCACCCTGAGTAGAGTGCCATGTTGTCATAGCTCACAGCAACCTCCAACTCTTGGGCTCAAGTGATCCTCTTGCCTTAGTCTCTCAAGTAGCTGGGACTATAGGCATCCACCATAACACCTTCCTATTTTTAGTAGGGACAGCGTCTCACTTTGCTCAGAATGGTCTTGAACTCCTGAGCTCAGGTGATCTGCTCACCTTGGCCTCCCACAATGCTAGGATTACAGGCATGAGTGTGGTTTCATTATTTATAATTGGTTGTTTGTTTATCAGATGTTTATTCAGTGTTTCAGTAGGCTGCAGGATGTTAGGTGCTGGGAAGGCACAGGGGAGGGCAGGTGAGACCTTTGCTATCACGTAGCACCCAGTCGGGGGTGGGGTTCGCAGCATCAAATCAAGATCAGTGTGTGTTGGGATGTCATGGGGAGGGGCTGCCTTGCCACCTGCTGTTTTCTCCAGTGGGGCTGTGTTTACACAAGGCCAGAAGACCCAGACATTGGATTGGGTTCAGGGAACAGGAGACCGGGATTCCTGGACCCCCTCTGTCACCTCCTGTCTTTACAATGATAACCTCATTTCAGCATTCTTGTCCTGAAAATGGGACCATTCACATAGCCTTGCACAGACCTGTAGGTCATTATGGGCATCAAGCATCTGTGAAAGTTTCTCAAGTGTGTTGGCCGCTGTGTAGATGTTAAGCTTTGCTACTGAATGCAGAAACACTGCCAGTAGATTTGTCCTTGTTTTTTGGTGGCTGTGAGTGTGTTAGTTGTTGCTGTTTACCACCTTGGTGCTAAGCAGCTGGCTTGGCTGGCCCTGACTCCATGCCTGGTCAGTTCCAAGTCAGAGAGACACAGTCTCCTTCCCACCCCCTTGACACTGCCTCCAACTCCCTGGTGAGGAATGGGCTGCCTCTGTGTTTTGTCAGTTCAAACCACATCCTGCCCATTTCCACTTTCCATAAGACGGCTCGAGACACCAGTGGTTTTCAGATGTGGCAGGCTTGTTGGAGAAGCGATAGCAGAGGTGTTGTTCACAGAAGTGAAAATAATTCATCAGTGGTTAGCGAGTCGGGAGTGGGCATTGAGTTTACCCGGGGCCCCCAACTTGATCCAAATCCCTGGTTCAGGGAGTGGCCTCCACTCAGCCTCCTGTCACTCACTGTCTGACCCATAGCCTCGTGATGAGAACTAAGACAGAGGCAGGACTGGCAGAGGTGACATAGGCCACATGCTGTCCAGGCCTGGGCCTCTACCTTGTTAACAGCAAGGGTGGAGTCTGCAGTAGCTGGAAAGTCGCCTTCTAGCCACTTTACAGATGAGGAAACTAAGTCCAGGGAGGATCGGCCAGTTGGAGGCATAGCCTGACTGGCACCTGGGTCTCTGGGCTCCTGGCTCAAGTTCATTCTAAAAAGACCAGTTGCACTCATGACTATAACTTAATGACTTGGTGGCATCACCAAACTGGTAAACTAGTCTAGGTGATCAAGCTTGGTTCTGGTCACCAAGGGACACATCTCACCACTGGAAGCTATTTGCTGACAGTAAGGGCAAGGCCAGCACAAGGGCACCCAACAGCAGATAAAGCCCATGCTTAGGGCACCAGGCAAGCAGGGATACCAGATAAATAAACAGTTTGCTCCTTGAGGAGGAGGAGGGAAGAAGAAAAGTGGAAGGAGCCGCAGCAGTGTGCAAGTTGTCATCACGAGAAAGTCAGAACCCTTTGGAATTCTTAAACTTGTGGTCTGGAAACATTTTTATTACTTAGATGGATGATGGCAGACACCACAATCTTTGGAATGTTCATGGGAAGCCAGAGAAAGTGATGGGAGAGGCATTGGCCAAAGCAGGTCTGTGGGCACAACCAGATCTGGCCTGTCAGGACCCAGGAGGACTGAGGACCAGCCTGAGCAACAAGTGTCCCCAAGTGTGCACCCCACATGGTGGGCACAGGACCTCTGTCCTTATGCTTCCTTCTGGGAGAGGCTGGGAGGCTAATGTAGCCTTGACCACAGGAAATACAAATTTTTAAGGAAACCCCCCAATGGGCTCCTGACTGGGAACAATGCTCACCACTGGCTGACGCCTGCCTTATCTCTCAAACACTTAACACAAAGCTCCTGATTCTCACTGGGAAGCCAAGGGTTGATGAAACTTCAACGTGGGTGTGGGGACAACTTGCGGTGCACTGTGGCTGCCAGGTGCACAGCCAGTCCTGTCGCCTCTCCGGGAGCCGCACAAGTCCTGAGCCTGGGTGGGGATGGAGCACAAAGAGGAGAGGGCAGCTGCCGGGGCCCATCCCTTTGAGCAAATAACTAGCACCTGGGAGCGCCCTGTCCCAGGCCTGTCCCTGCTCAGGGTCGGAGCTAATTACAGCTCCCTTGTGGGGAGAGTCACCCTGTGTCAGTTTAACTGACAGCCCAGATAAGAGGTACTGGGCGAAGTCCCACAGGTTGCACAATAAACCACGCTGCCAACTGAGGGAACTGACGAGCCTTTTCCAACCTCTATGGTCAAAAACGAATTTCCTTTATGGCTGTCTTTTCTGCCATCTCCACTCTGTCTCCTATTTTTAGTTTGCAGGTTGGTCTTAATTAGGTTGGGGGGTTGGAGGCTGGTGGGTGAGTTTCCCTTGGACTCCGTCAGACATCGGCCTGGTCTCTGGTATCTGGCCTATGGCTTCCTTTAGTGGTTCAAGACGTGCCTGTGCCTGTTGTCCACTGTTGACCAGGGTTGGCATCCAAAGGCCAAGGTCGCTGGTCTCGTTGTGATGAGTGTTGAGCATGGCCACATGGCAGCGAATTTAGTGCTGCGGCCTGTTCAGTGGCTTCGTGATGCCTTCTGCTTACTGAAGAAGGAATATTCTCTCTGACAGCTGGGTCCTTAAACCCACACCCAACAGCTTGTCAGTTGGGGCCACCCTGCCATGAAGCTCTCCCTGGAGAAAACCAATTAGGCTTCCTCCCTGGTGAGCACCCTGCATCCCTCGCTCCAACGCCACCTACACACACCTTTGTTGCAATTGCTATTCACTTATTCCGTCTCCACTATAGTCATCTGCCTGGGCAGCAGGGATAAGACCTCCCTGGAGCACTGGAGATCTACAAAGTGTTTCTAACTGATCACAAGCGAGTTCTGCTGTGCCCTTGTGGGTGACATGGGAGCCCCTGGTGCTTCCGCCTCACCCACACAGGAGCTGTAGATCTCCAGGCAGCATCAGGACTTAACGAGGCAGGTGGCAATGATCGTTTTAACTTCTGAGGTAGGTTAAGCCAAAGTCGTAGGTGCACGGCTAGGCTTCAGGGTCAAGCAGAAGGAAAAAGCACAGGAGAGGCAAGTAGACCACAAATGACCAGGAGAGAGGGGACAGTGAAGCAGGGTGGGAGGGGCCACCTCCAGTGCCATAGGGATGCTGTGCCTGATGCCACCATCCCTGGTGCATGGCCAGCCAGTGTGCAGCCCTCCCTCGCCCCTTCTCCTGCAGCTCTGGGCTTGCAGGCACTGAGTGGGTGGGATCAGCCTGGTGGCTCATGGCTCTCTGCTCCTTCAGGCTTGGCAGTGAGGGCAGATGCAGCCCCTGGCTTGGCTCTCCCACAGGGCAAGGAGGGCCCCTGGGGCTGGAGTCCCTGGGGGGGTTGCTGCTTTGTCTCAGACGTCACAGGGAGGCTCCATGAAGCAGCCGGTTCTTAACAAAACAGGATTTGACAGGTTCAGGGGCACGTTCAAGGATGTTAAAACCCCACCCTGAATAAAGGCTGTGAGGACAACACGATGCTTTGAAATAAACCTCTGTGGCGTGTGTGCACATGTAAGCATACACTGAGCTCATCCTCCTGGTGTGGCAGAGAGTCCGAATTCATCCCACACCCAAACCCCTCCCTGGGGGCCGCACGGGAGCTCACCGGTGTCCCTGACTGCCCGTTCCAGGTCTCTCATCCCAGCCCTTCTACCTGCACCTGGGCTTCCTGCTCTGTGCTGAACCCTCTCTGGGGGGAGCTCGCCTTCCTGTCCAGCACAGGGAAACAGATTCTGGTCTTGCTGATGTTTTACTATCGCTGAATTTAAGCTGACCTGGGCAGGCATGAGGGTCCCCAGTCTGACATCCCGGTTCTCCTAACTGTCATTCCCACGTCTCTCCCTGCTTCCCTCTCCTCTGCCACCGCCAGTTGCTTACTAATAATTCGAAATTGTCTTTTGCGATTGAGACAGTAAGTTTCATAGTTTATCTGCTGTGCAGGATTCTAAGAATCAAAGTTTTTTTTTTTTAAATCCAGAGAGAAGGGCGGCGCCTGTGGCTCAAAGAGTAGGGCACTGGCCCCATATATCGGAGGTGGTGGGTTCAAACCCAGCTCCAGCCAAAGGAAAAAAAAAAAAAATCCGGAGGGTGAGGGAATGTTGATAACGGCAGAGTTTGCCCGTAACCTGTTATCAGATTCCTAGAAACCGGCTCTTCACCCTGGACCCTGTGAGAAACCATACTCCACTCCTCTGCCGTCCAGAAGCCCTCTAGCCCCATGGCAGTGTCTTCCATTCCATGTTTTGGGATCCTGGAGGCAGGACACTCCACCTGCTGCTGCCTTCCCAGGCCTGCCGGGGAGTCACAGGCTCCTATCACCTGCAGCGGGCACAAGATGAACATCTGCTGAGTAAGAAGATCCTCCGGGGTGCGGGTAGGAGGCAAGGCAGCTCCTCACTGTGAATTAGCTTGGCTTAATGAGGAGGTGCTGACGGACCGATGAGGGGACCTGGCCCCTCTCCTGTGGCATTCGAACGTAGGCCGGGTGAAGCTGTCTGCACCTAGGATAAAAGCTTGGAAGGACGTTGTCACAGATAGGAATGGAGACTTGGTGGGCAACCCTGTGTGTAAGTGCGAGTGTGCGCGGTATTGGGGGAAGAAGGAGCAGTGGGTTATTGGCGGAGAGGGCAGCCAGGGTCGCTATCCAGAAGACTTTGGCCAGTGATCAGAGACGGGAGGAGAGGCACAGGGACAAGGACCTCTGAGCCGAGTAGAGAACTGAGAACCAGAAAGAGAGCAAGAAACTTCAGAGCTCTGACCAGAGCCTGGCTCAGGAAAGTTCCTTTGGATTCCTTGGCATTCCAACTGAGGGAGGAAAGACCTGATTTTCTAAAAGAGAAGTTAGAAAAAAGACCCTCTTGCATAAGAACGTGCACCCCTCCGCATGGGGGCACTCCCAGGCCCTCCCCAGCAGGAAGGGAAGGAGAGATGATCTCCCCATGGCCCTCAGGAGAGGCGTGGTGGTGGGGGTCCATGGGGAGCCCCAGGAGGATGAACACCTCCCACTGGGGTTGTTACCCCGGCTGGTGTCGGCTGGGAGGCGTGTTTCTAAGTGGAACAGCACAGTAAAGAGACACTTGGAGGAATTGTCCTGTTTCTAAGAAAAACGTCCTTGGCCTTTGGCCTCTGAGTCGCTGTTCTGCTGAGATGTGGATAGTATGGGGTACACACAGGGCCCTGCTCCCCGGGGTTGTGTGATGGTGTGTGTGTTGGGGGGGCAGTGCGCACGTGCACGCACGTGCATGCATAAGTGGTGGGCACAAAGAGAGAGGATTCCTGACCGGACGCCAGACCACACCTGCTGTGAGAAGCAGCCCTGGCTTGCCAGGTGGTCCCAAGGCTTCAGCTGGCAGGCAGCCCTCTGTGCTGTGGGGTGGAGAGAGGAGGTGTGAGGCCAAGGCTCAGCTTCCAGAGTGGAGGACTCCCCGGACTTGCTGAAGGCTTCAGCTGGGGAGAGGCAGGCAGGGTGAGGGTCACTCCTTGCTTCCTAGCACCCCCAGTGCTGCCTGGGGTGGGGTTTTTGGTCATTTTGTCTTCGTGCTCCTCTTCTGCTGTACCCTCCTGCTCTCCCCGTGTGACGAGGCGACACTGCCCTGGTGTGTACTTCAGTTGCCCTCACCTGATTCCCCCGTTCAGGCTCCTTCCAGTGGGGGTGTCCACTGGAGGCCCAGACGTGGTGCTCACCTTGTGTGTGTTGGTGTCATCCTCCCAACCAGCTCACTGATTTCCCTTCTGATGTGTGGGATATGAAAACCAGAGCAGGCCTTCGAGGTTTTTTCTTCTTCCCTAGAACATGCCAAAAGGGCAGGGCTTCAAAGGTCACAGCACACTGAGGACTAACAAGGCTTTGCAAGAGCCAGGCTGGGGTGAGAAAAACGCAGGGTCACCCTAAGTTGGATCGTCACCCAGGCTAGCCCTCATCTCTGCAGACCACAGGTCCATGGGTCATGTGGAGCCTGAGGACGGGGTTCCTGGTTGCAAAGGTTTGCAACCCTATTGGTGATCAGGCAGGAAACGCCATAGAATGTTTGGAAATATCAGAGGACACGGTCGCAGGAGCAGTGCAGGTCAGGGCCGAGCTGCACGGGCCTTTCCAGGGGAGGGTTCCCGGGGGAGGTGGGAGTAGGTCAGGCCCAGAGGAGGTGGAAGGTCCAGGTAGTGGGGAAGGAAGGGAAGGAATCCTGGAAGGTGTGTGTGAATAAACATGAATCTGGAAATGGGCTTAGCAGGGAGTATTTGGCTCAGAAGAAAGATGATGAATATTTGTTGAGTTTCCTGTGTGCCAGGCAGCACACTGACCTGTTATCAGCTCACCCCATCCTCACTACGCCCCAGTGGTCGGGCCCTGTTGTGCTCACTCTGCAGTTGAGAAAACCAAGGTTCTGAGATGTTTGAACCTCGTGGCCCATGGGGGAAGGAAAGAGGATCCAAAGTTATGTCTGTACCTGAAGCCCCTGCTCTTACTCAGCCTCTCCCAGGACCCACCCGGTGAAAAGGGGAACAGCTTGCTGAGTGGGAGAAAGACGACTTCGCAGAGAGGGTGTGGTGTTGATGCTGGAGGCTCGAGAAGGCAGCAGGAGATGGCAGTCCCACTGCAGGAGGCTGTAGAGCGGTGTGGTGGGTCTCTGACCACAGGAGGCATGTGGAGAACAGATTGGGCTTCACTAAAAGGTGCCAAGGGCAGGGGGCCTGCACAGGAGGGCCGGCCTGGGAGAGGAGAAGACAGAGCAGACAGACATCTCAGGAGATGGACGTGCCATACATAACTCAGTCCCCAGAAAAGGGGATCTGCAGGTACCCCCACGTGGGGAGCTCTGAATCAAGCAAAGTAAGGGCTCTTTACTGCAGAACCTCTCTTCCCTGTAAGCGCACCAACTGGACTCTGGGAAGAGGGAAATGTAATCTCCAGTTTCTCAGATTTACCTGCCGATGAAACCCAGTTTCTGTCAAGGGCCTTCTGGAGCTGGTGTTCCACGGAACACTCCTTGGGAAGCACTGGGGGGCCCGTGCCCGCTGTGTTGCTGGTGATGTGGGTGATTTGCAGACGTGGGTGTAGAGCTGAGGCTCTTGTTTCACTCATTTGTATCCTTAACCTTGCTCTGCTGCTCTCTAGCAGCTGTGGAGAAAAGGGACTTTGGGACAATGCTCAGGGCTCTCACTGTGGCCTACAGGCCCGAACTGGCCACCTTGACAGTGGCCCTTCCCAGCCTTCCTGAGCACAGTGATGGGCCTGCCTTGCTGGAGGATCTGGCCAGGCCTGGGAAGATGTCCCTCCCCCAACCTGGACAGGCAGATACTGGGGTCATTCTCCCCTTGAAGAACATTCTGCCTCTGGGAAGACAACAACAGGGACTTCAGAAAAGCCTGGGGGTCATGGCCAGATCATAGCAAAAATAACAATATGACTTACTCGCTATAGAAGAGAATTTGGAATAAGAAGGATCTTGGATTCCATCCAGCGGGTGTTAGTTACAAAGAAACCAAGAGAATCACCTTAGAAGGTCTCACTGCTGAGGGAGTTTGAGCCCTCAGGGACTGCCAGATGGTGACCCTGGGGAGTACTCAGGCAGAAAGGTTTGTCTATTGGTGCAGTTACTAACTACGAGCGTCCGAGCATGTGTCCACTGTGGACGGAGGAGGGGGCTCCAGCCATAATAGCTCAGTAAGCTGGGAGTCCAGACAGACCAGAACTGCTAGTGCCAAACCAGCCACCCATGGGCTGACTGACCCCAGGGCGGATCACCGGCTATGGTTTCCTTTTTTGGAAAAAAGAGAGAGAGAAAGGGGGTAGGAGTGAGAGAGGGAGAGAGAGAGAGATAAAATCTGATCTACCTCTTAGAGGTTCAGGGTGGTTTCTGTTTTGCTTTTTGTGAAGAGCAACTAATAAAAATGATACCAAACCCTCTGAAAATAAATACAGGCTCTATGCATTTCTAGCAATAATAGTAAGTATTCTCATTGGGATTGTGGCTCAATTTACCATGATAAAATCGCTGGTAAATTTCTAAAAAGTTACTCCTTTGTGCACATACCTTCTGGCAGAAAATGGTTTTCTGTTAGAGGAAAATTAAAGGATACTTCGAGTCATTCATTTGGGAGTTTATGTATTTTCTCCCCCCACCCCACCCTTGCTTGAATAGCTCTCTCTCCAGATTTCTATTTTGGTCATATTTCAGAAATAACTGGATGTCAGATTCTGTACTCCCATTTACTGAGAACGAATTTAGAAAAAAAAAATAATGAGATTAGCAGATAAGTAAACAAACATTTTAATTGAGGTTCAAACTGCAGAAGTACTTTGGGCAGTATGGAGTTACACGGTTCCATATTCTTTGCTGGTCTGCGTGAAACCAAAACCCAGAAGGTTATATTAAACATAATCGCCTCACTCCACATGGCCTCGGGAAGAGTTTTTAATGTGGCGATTTAAAGGCCTGTGATTGTGCAAAAACACGGTGCCACGAATGAGCGTTTTCTGTTGCCTTTGTTTCTTTCAGAAAGGAAATTAGCTCTTGGGAAGAGTACCAAATTTCAGACCATCCGCCCACCCCCCAAAAGGGAAAATGCCCCAATGGACCTCGCTGATCCCTTAGGAAGGTGGATATGAATCCAGTCTGGAATGAGGTCTTAATGTAGGTTTTATGTTGTGAGAACCTGGCCCCTGGCTCCCAAGAGCGCTTCTAAGTTGAAAACTTCATTGCATTCATTTTTTTTTTTTGTATTTAATACATATTTCATAGACTCCCATCTTAAAAGCTTTCTGATTGATTGGCGGCAGGGAGCCAGCTCCCTTATCTAACTGGACTAAGTCCTGTTTTCTCCACAGCTGTGGGTGTCCGCAGCTGTCTGGAGTAAGACCGAGAACCTCGGGGAAGGCCAGCTGGAGCATGGAAGATGCTTCTCTGTTCTTTCCCGCCTGGTGTCCTCTCGGCTGCTAAGTAGTTGTACCTGATCAGTGCTCGCCCAGCCCCTCATGGATTCCCAGGAGCTGCTGTTAACCATAAAGCAAGTGGCTGTGTACTGGGCCCTGTGGCCTGATCTTCCTCACCCGGCTGGACACATCTGACAGTGTCCTTTCAGTAGAGGAATGGCTCTCTAAATTGGGGTACCTATAGATGTGGGGCCCAAGGTCCCTGAGTTCCATGGCATTGACCTCCATCTCTCTTTCCACAGTCCTTACATCACGAAGGGACCCCTTAGAGCTGCCCTGTCTGATACATAGCTAACAGACACAGGTGGCTATTTAAATTTAAACTAACTGGCTGGAAGTGGCTCAAGCCGGTAATCCTAGCACCCTGAGAGGGCAAGGCAGGTGGATTGCTTGGGCTCAGAAGTTCAAGATGAGCTAGAGAGAAACCCTGTCTCTACTAAAAGAAAATAAAAATAAAAAATAGCCAGGCATTGCAGTGATGGTGCCTGGAGTCCTAGCTACTTGGGAGGCTGAGGCAAGAGGATCACTTGAGCCCAAAAGTTTGAGGTTGCTATGAACTATGACATCAGGGTACTTTACCCAGGGTGACAGAGTGAGACTCTGTCTCAAAAAAAAAAAAAAAAAGAAAGAAGAAAAGAAAGAAAAATTTAAACTAAATTAAACAAAATCTAAAATTTTGTTTTTAACATAGAAACAAAATAGATAGAAAATTTCTGTCACTGTGGAAAGTTTTACTGGACTGTGTTGCTTCAGAGATAATCCAGCTAATGCCTTGATTTTTCCAGAACGTTAAGAAACAGAGACCCATATAGGAAGGTTAAATGACTTTTCCAAGGATATATATCCAGGAACTTACATATGTTTCTTGGCCATTTTAGAATTGGGGGGAGGAGTGTTCTTTATTTCAATCTTGATTTTTTTAAAAAAATGTTCCATTTCAAATATACATTTGATTTTTACAAGTCAAATAATGTAAATATGACCGTGGTCTTAAAGCATAAAGACACTGGATGCTCTTTGGAGAGGCTCATCATGGTGTATTCAATACTGTTTAAATTCTTTCCATTTTGTAGTGTGGCCTGTGGAAATATATAGGAATGGAAAAGTCAGGATTAGTGTTTGGGGACCAAGAAACATTGCTACATTTATTCCCTATGGGGGGGGGTGTGCTAGTAGTACTATCATGCTTCTAAAGACTCCTGGAAAATTGGGGTACATTGTAAGAGAAGACCGATGGGTTGGCTGTGCCCTCGAGTCATAGGAACCATGGTTCTAACATCCACAGTCGGTCAGCATCACTGCTTACATGCAAGGTGACAGGACGGCAGTCCAGGCTCCCCACGGCATGTGTGTCCTGACCGTACTTCATTAACACTCAGCCTCACTTAGAGCCACAACAGGCAATAAGTGTCTCCCTCACACCACCGTGTCCAGGATTTCTGCAACATCGCAGTGGGAGCCAGAAGTCATGGTGGGCGGGAAGGCTGAAACCTTGCTCAACTGCAGAAATCTAACACAAAGATCCAGAGAGCATCAAGATGGGGAATTTAAGACTCCTGAAAAAATGTCCTCCCATAGAAGAGGCTCAGAAACTTCCCCTGAGAGTCACCTTTCCTGCTAAGCTTCCTTGTATATAATTTATCCCTATGGGGCAAGATCAAAGGGAATTCTGGACAATTGTTTTTCATTATTAACTGAACAAAATTGATCTTCAGTTATTCTAACGGGTAACTGAACCGTAGTCTAGGGAGAAGATTAAAGAAGAATCTGGGTTCACTGTGGTCTTTATTAATTTCTTCTTTGTATGAGTACCTCTCCTGTGTTCTCTGCACTCCTGCCCACCCACATGCAATTAGGAAAATTGAAAGAGAGCAGCAGGGCATCTCCTCCTGGTGCAATGGATTGTGTTTCTTTAACTTTGGGGCCTTGATCTGTTGGAGAAGATACCACAAAAGGCTAAAACCTCCTATGGATGAAATTTCTTTGAACAGACATGAGAATTGGGACAGCAGAAATTCTCGCCTGTCTTTTGGATAAATTATATGATAAGAGGTTAGGGTATCAGAATAGCCAACCAACTTGTAAGGACCCAGAAGACAAGATACCAGGTCCCAATGAGGCAGGGAACATTGAGCAGACAACGCAGGTCTGGGCAAGTACAGTTCCCAGCCAGGAATGTCAGAGAATTAGCAAGCCCAACACTAGCACACTGCTCCATCTTTTATAATTCTTCCCTGTGTAAGCAAGAACTCATCAAGTTTTCTAAGGCCTTCATGGTGGTGCAGAGAGTCTACCTTCCTTCTCCCAAGGAGAGCCTTTGTCCTTCTTGGGACTCAACTTGGGTATGTGCTCAGCAGGTTCCCTGAGGGACCCTCTGGTCCACAGCACCCCATTTCATCAGGAGCTGGTATGCTGGCCTTGCTTGGACATAATTCTTGGTCATCCGGTATTCTTTCTAACCCTTGATCTCTTATGGAGAGGAAATGGTGACAAGAACAACTGTAGGGCAGGCATGATCCCTGTGTGTGGTGAGGGGAGAGCTCAGAGTACTAGTGGGAGAAGCCAGGGAAAAGTTTTGAGGGGTCTGGAGTAGGGGTAAGGGCAGGGCATGGAAAACACCCAAAGAGTATGAAGTGAAACCAGAGTTAATTGTTGGGCTGTGGAGCTAGAGGAGGCTGAGCTTTGAAGACAGGCATCTCTGGCTACTGAACCTCCCCTGAAGATGATGTCTCCCTGAAGGGTGGAGCTTCTGGATCAAATGGGAGCTGACTGCGCTGGCTGGTGGTGATGAGGACCAACACACCTGGGGTGAAGTTAGACTTGACGTGAATACATAGGGTACCATGTTGAGTTTGACTTCAAGGGCCAAACTGGTGAACTCAGAAAGGGAATCTTGATATATTTGGAAAATTCAAACTTCTACTCTGCTACTACTACCTATGAGGTTTTGTGAAAATAAATTAACCTTTCTGAAACTCAGTCCCTTTATCCATTGCAGAGGCTGAATAATGGCTCCTGCAAAGATGCCTACATCCTAATCTCTGAAATTTGTGAGTAAGTTACCTTATCTCGTAGAAAGGACTTTGCAGATGTGATTATGTTAAGGACTTTGAGGCTGAGCGGAGGCTCATGCCTGCAATTGCAGCACCATGAGAAGCTGAGGTGGTAAGATCGCTTGAGGCCAGGCCAGGACTTTGAGACTAGACCGGGCAACCTAGTGAAACCCCCATCTCTACAAAAATATTTATTTTTCGTATTAATATGATGGTACAGATAATTAGGTTAACAAAAAAGTTTTAAAAAATTAGCCAGGTGTGGTGGGTCACACCTGTTTCCACCTCCTCAAGAGGCTGAGGTGGGCGGATGCTTGAGCCCAGGATTTCAAGGCTACAATGAGCTATCAGTGGCCTATTGCACTCCAACTTGGGCAGCCAAACAAGATCCTATCTCTAAAATAAATAAATGAATAAAATTAAAAAGTTAGGCATCTTGAGATGGGGAGATTATCCTGGATTGCCTGAGTGGGCCCCACCTCCTGATAAGGTTATGGAAGGAGGCAGAAACCGCAGAGTGAGAGCGAGAGCCGGATGTGATGACAACCACAGAGGGCAGAGTGATGTGTGAAGGTGACCAAACAGAGAATGAAGGGAGCCTCTGGAAACTGGAAAGGCAAGGAGACAATTCCCCCCTAGAGCCTCCAGGAGGGACACATGTCTCTGTCAACAGCTTGATTTTAGCCCAGAGAGATCTATAAAATTCAAAATAAAGGTACCCCCTGGAGCGGGTGCCTGTGGCTCAAAGGAGTAGGGCACCGGCCCCATATGCTGGAGGTGGTGGGTTCAAACCCAGCCCCGGCCAAAAACTGCAAAAAATAATAAATAAATAAATAAATAAATAAAGGTACCCACCTTATAAGGCTGTTGTGTCAATCTACCTAAAGCACTCAACACAGTGTCTGCTGTGCACTTCTGTGCCAGGGTAGACGCCACCTGACTCAGAGCCCATTCACCTCATTATACTAAAGACTATTTGGGGTGCTTGGAAGTAGATCCAGCTCTTCCAAAGAATCTATGGTAAAGCATTTTAGGATCGCTGGAATCCAAGGAGATGCATCCAAGTCCTTTATCCCAGACATCTCTGGAGACCCCGGGACTCCCCTTGAATAACTTATTGCATCATCAGTCCCGCAGACACGTGTCTTAATTCCTGCATCTGGTCTCTGCAGTAAGTTCTTGGTGGCCCTTGCTGGGCCGCATGTGCATTTGAGGCACTTTCTCATGCAATGTGCCAATGAAGATGAAAAATATTAGCAAGCTGTATGGCTGAGAAGTGGACGAGAAGGATGGGTGGCTTCCAGGGTGTGGTATGAGTCTGGTGACTTTATTTGGTAATTTGCTGATCATTCCTGTCTATCCCTCTCTAGGTTCCTGCCATCCTCACTGCCTTTGTTTAGCACCTGAGAAACCAATGGCCAGACCACATATAATAGCACAACTTTGATCCACTATCTGCAGCAACCAGCCCATTATCTATAGCAGGCGTCCTCAAACTACGGCCCGCGGGCCACTGAGGACATTTATCCGGCCCGCCACGTGTTTTTGCTCCTACTGCCTAGGAGCTGACTTGACCAAGTCCTGCTTAGCAGCTGACTTGTCCCAGGGCCCGCAGTCCGGCCCTCCAACTGTCTGAGGGACAGTGAACTAGCCCCCTGTTTAAAAAGTTTGAGGACCCCTGATCTATAGCAATCAGTCCAGGAAGCTAGTCCATAAGAAGTCAGATCACTATTACTAGAAACAATGAAAGAAGCCAAACAATAGACCTGTAACAATTGACCTCAAATGGCCAGAATTTGATTTATAACTAACATATTCCTTGACATTTTTGTCCTTCTGATTTTAGTTTAAGACCAACCAGAGAAATCCAAATAGGTACCTCTAATTAATCACATAGGATGTCCTGCGTCTACTTAGCTCATCTCCCCACATGCTTCCCCTGCCAAAAACCTCCGGTCAGGACAAACCCAACGCCTTCTCTTTTGCCATTATAAATCTCTCCCACTCCTCTGCCTGCCTTTGAGTCACTGCCTGCAAGGGATAGTGGGTGGCTGACTCCCTTGCTATATATAGCAATCTCTGAATAAATAGCCTTTGCTTTTCTCATTTGGTTGGTCTTTGTTTGTTTCCGCACACCATACAACTAGCGCATGTGCATTTGGAGGTTAAAAACAGGTTCTGCACTCTTGGACCTGGACAGATGTGGTGTCATGTGATGGGATCAGACTGACAACAATCGTGGTTCATGAAGCCCAAGACACCTCTTAGCTCCTGCCTTTATGGAGTGGCCCATTTGTGAAGTGTCTTCCCTAGGGGCTGGAGATGTGATGACATAGTGACTCGGTTCTATTTGAACTGGAATTAGTTATGGAACATAAAGGAAGTAATTAGTAAAGGCAAATGGGAAAAGTTCAAAATTGGAATTTTGTTTTTAAGTAACACTTGAGAGAGAACAATTTCCCAGTACAAGAAGACAACATATTTCCCTATTCCCCAGCTCACAGATCTCATTTTAAAGAAAACAATGAGAAGGTAAGTTTAAGTGGTGTCATAGGGAATGTTAGAAGCTAATGTTACTAATCTAAAAACTATCAGTACCAGGAAATGTACAGGTGGTTATGGGGCAGAGATATTGCAGGAACTCTCTGTAGACATCTCAAATTATTGGTCTTTGAAAACAAGGTCCACATGGGATGCTCTCTGCAGTGCCATTGTCAAGATCATAACTAAGTTTATTGCGAGGCAGTCTCATGATGAGTACCTGGCACCAAGGACCACAGTTGATTATTATCTTGGGAGGTTATTCATCATTCTCTCTCTCACTTGCTCACTCTCTGTAAATAAACATGACAAGCTTTGGTAGTGGTTAGGAAATTTGTTGACATGCGGGTAATTAAAAAAATTTGCTTCTTTGGATCAGTTTCTTAATTTGAATCCTCACACTGTCTTTGGAGTTATTGAGGGTTTATTATTTTTTGTAGCAGCACAGCTTTTAATAGTTTGGCATGATAAATAATGTTATTTTGCACTTTATGTGGCATCATGAACCCCTCTGCCCTTACCATTTTGACCTCGCTTACCTCACTATCCCATGATGCCAGTAGAATATGGACAAACACCACATTGAAATTAGAAAGCAAAGATTCAAAAAGGCTGAATGCTTGCCCAAAGTCATGCTTAGCAAGCCCAGATTCAGAACCTGATCATCTGATGTCAAGAGTTCACAGTCTGCCAGGAGGGCCTGCCATACTTATGCCGGACACAATTCCGATCTAGTTTTCCCTTTGAACTGACAACAAAAGTTTCAAAAGTAAGAATTCTTTGGGGTAAGCTTGCAAAAGGACAGTGGAGGGGGCTGGGAGGAAGACGGCTTAATAGCTCGGTTACCGAGTACGGAATGAGGTGGGGGGTGTGGGGACATGTGGTAGATGGCAGCTTGTGGACACGCTGCTTGCATATGAGCTGTAACAGTCTGCACACTGAGCCTGACACTGTGGTGGCCAACATGGCAGTCACCAGCCACATGTGGCTCTCGCGTGTTTGAACATGGCTGGTCAGAGATGTGCTACAACTGTCGATTCCACGGTGAGTTCAGACTTCGCTGAAAAAAGAATGCGAACTAGCTCAGTCATTTTTACATTTATAATGTGTTGACATGATAGGTTAGGTTAAATAAAATATTAAAATTAACTTCATGGAATTACTTTAACATTTGTAAGACAACTACTGGAAAATTTAAAAGTACATCTGTGGCTTGCATTTACGTAAAAGTACATTTACGGCTCATGCTTCATTTCTGTTGGATGGTGCTGGCCCCGAGGTTTCCCCTTTGCATGCGAAGGTTACTTGGCAGGTGAGAGCCAGTGAGGCCAGGAGTCCAGCTATGGTTCAAAGAGAACAAAAACTCTCGCAGTAGAGGGTGGAAGGACAAAAGGCTGGTCCATCCCACCCCTGGGAATGGGGCCTTGTTATGCAAGGACATTAAGGAAGCAGCAAGCGATCCATGTGGCAATTCCAGCAGAAACATTCTCACTTCTGAAATCTGAGCTCCATCCACCCAAGGCAAAATGGATTATTGCTTCCTGGAACCCGAACCAGGAGACTTGAAAGTGTTTCATGTTAATAACAGAAAAACCCAAGAAGGAGAAAAATAATTATATTTTAAAAGCTTTCAGAACAAATGTTTGCTTGGAGAAATAGCTTTCCTATAAATATTTTATTCCTTTTATTTTTTCTTTTGTTCTCCAGCTGAGAGGTTCCACATGGATATAGGAGATGATGTTCCCCTTGGGAGAGGGGATCAAAGCCACCCTGGGTCTACTTGCTGATGAATTTTATTCACAAATCTCTGTGGCTTCGACTTCTACCCGCCTGCAGGGCTCTGAGACAGAGTGGGCTCAAAACTGTGGAAAAACAGACAAATAACTTGCGGAGAAAAATCCATTGCTATCAGTTGTTCCAAGGCTTGGCTAGAGAGAAAAGAAATGTTTATGGTTTATCCATGAGAATCTGGAGGGGTGTTAATAAACCCTATAGCCTAGAGCCCAGCCCACACCTGTCCCCCTCTTGGAGTTCAACATATATTTGTCAAATAACTGGACCCATTATTCAACCTGCACAAGGCGCATTGAGTGTGAACTGATGTGCCCCAGGTATTCAACCTGAGAAAATGACGATACCAGTGATAGATGCTAAGGAAGGACCTCTTCTTGGCAGTAGATTATAGATTTGATTTGGCCCACGGCTGGCCTTAACGGAGATGATAGTGAATAGTTCTGTGTCTGTGGATAGCAGGTGGCTGAAAAGAGAAGACTCAAGCTAATCTTGGGTGCTCAGTTGCATTGAGCCCATTCTTACCTCACCAACCACAATTATTTCTGGTGTAATCCTTCTAAAGAGATATTGATGTAGGGCATGAGTCCAAATGGAGGAGCTAAGATAGTATAGGGTTGAGATTGTAGCTAGAATATCCAGCTTCAAGGTGCAAAGCCTACAAAAATATATTTTGTACCTGCATTTGGTAGCCTGAATGCAGCAAGAGTACATGGGTTCTGGGTCACTGCTGGGAGATAATCCTCCCCAGAACTATCATGTTTCTGTTCATGGTGCAAGAAAGGCACTGATTGCTCTTTGTTCCAGACTGTCTCCAGAACAAAGGGCAGACATGCTTACTCCTAATATAAAAGATTCAAGTTCCCTACATTCAAAGTTACTCTACTATATTACAACCCATGAGCTTGCAGGTATCACCTGCCCCTCTCCATATTGCCCTGTGGGAATTGGGGTTTAAATTGGACCCTGTTTAAGAATGCTGATAATTCTGGCAAGTACAATTAATGTGAGTAATAAACTGTCCTTTGACTCAAGAGTCTCATGCTTTCAAGCAGGATCCATAAAATTGTGGCAACCTGACTTGCTGGCTTGCATGTAGGAAAATTCAGGCGCCTCAGAGTTTTTGACAGTCATCCTCTGAGATCCTTATCCTGGGGTCCATCGAGGAGTGTAGGAGACCCTGAAAGGAGCCTGTATTAAAGTCAAGTCAAAGAGAGTTCTGCTGTAGTGGGTAAGAGAGGAGAAGAGGGCAGGCCCTGCTTGTGCTGGGAGTATGCCTTTCCGCATGGATATGGGCTCAGATGGCATGTGATTAAGAATAGAGACAGAGAAACTAATCATGACTAGGGTAAGATGGGCAATGAGCTGTATTTTTTTTAATGCAAAGGAACAAAGGCATTTTTGACATATTTGTATTTGCAACAAAAAGAATACAAATAGGCACAGTTAGGGTAATGTTTACAGATGATACAAGAAGGGAGAAACCTCAACTCTTTCTTTTGCCTTTAGTCAGCAAATCACAAAGTGCAAAAAGATAAAAAGAAGAAACTACAGCCCACATTTATTAGAGGAATATTAGGAGAGCAGCAAAAGGCTCTATTTTTGACCTTGACCTGTTTTGTAATGTTATCAAAGACTTAGGCAGAGGTGTAGAAGGCTGTCTCATCAAATCCGTGGATGACACAAATTTAACTTTGGAGGGCTTGACGGTACGATAGAGGTGAGAACCAAGTCTTGGAATGTTCTTGTGACTTGACATGCAGGGCAGAGACCAAGAAAAAGACATTTTACAGAAATGTCAAGACGTGAGTGCTTGTGCTACAAGAAATGTGCTACAAGTGCTACAAGAAATCAATTGCACATGTTTTTGCACACTTCTTAGTAGTTCATGGGGAAAAAGAGCTGGGGTCAGTGTTGGTCTCAACTTATCAGACAGCAACACGGAGCACTGGCTGAAACATGAATGTGGCTCTGATCTATATGGGCAGAGGTGTGGCTTCCAAGTCAGGAAGGAAGCAGTCCCAAAGCAGGTGGGTCAGGACAGTTGCTGACCAGGGAATAATATTCCAGTTTGGTGTAATTTCCTAAGGACATGTTGAAAAAGGAGGTGCACCCAAATGGGACAACTAGCATGATGAAGGCTTATGAACAATGGCTGGGACTTCCAGCTTAAAGGAGAAAAGCCCACATTTTACCATCTTTGCATTTGAGGATCTGATATCCTGACGGGGAGGATTGCTTCCTCTTGTTGTTCTGGCAGCTTCAGATTTTGTTAACCTTCTGTCAAAGATGGTGGCATCCCAGGCCAGAAGAAGGCTGGGTTCCCGAGTCAGTTCTTAAACAAGAGGTCCTCAGAAAGAGTCACCCAACCTGCACCAGATTCTGGCATGAGCATGAATCTTTTTGCTAAGGTACTTATATTTGAAGGTTTATTTGTTATTGCAGCCTAAGTTAGCTTACTTTAACTAATTCATCTCTCTTAGTTTCATTCCCTACATCAGCACAATGGGGGAATAATAAGATCTTTCATGGGATTTTTGTGAGGTTTAAATAAGAGAATGCCACTGCAACTCTAGTAAGATGTTTGCCTCCTACTACCTGGCCTTCCCTTCCTTTTCTTTTTCACTGGCTTCATTTGGAAAGTTCTACATGTTGAAGGGCTCTGTGGCTCTGTTCTCACCTCTTTTCTCTTTCTCAGGCGACCCAGCCAGGTCCTTGTCTATATCCTATCTATAGGCTGTTGACTCTGATCAAAGTCCTCTTTGGGCCATATTAACTGCTGGTTACTCAGGTGGAGATGCCGTCTTCAGTCAGACATGAGTTTGGTGCTCA
Source organism: Galagoides demidoff (assembly GCA_963574575.1). NCBI lineage: Eukaryota > Metazoa > Chordata > Mammalia > Primates > Galagidae > Galagoides > Galagoides demidoff. The sequence goes on from CAUYQV010053772.1 coordinate 27,828, forward strand.
GGAGAAGGATAAAGGAGGGAGTTTTCCTCTTGATTCAGCTGCACCAGCCTTGCTCCTCACCAACCTCACTTTCTCAATCCTTCTGCAGGATTAAGACCACTATAAATGGCACCACCATCCACCCAGTTATTTGGGCTGAAAACCTAATAATCACTTTTGAACTCACTAGGGCAGATGGACAATACCTTTCCAGGGAAGGTCTTTTGAGGGCAGTAGTAGTGGCCAAAGAGACACATGTAGAAAAGTATGATTGGCTGACCACTTTCAAACATTGAGAAATATCATCTGGCATAAAATGTGAGGGTTGAAAAATGTGTATTTAAGGAGTAAAGGGCACAATGCCAAATTTCTGTGTGAAAAAAGAACTTGTTTTTGTATTTTTCTTGCAGCTGGCATTTGAGAGTGAAATAATTATGGTTCTTAGATTCCATTACATACATTTCGTAGTTTGCGTATGGTTGTGTCTAGTTGTTTTCTTTATGTGCTTCTCTTTCAAAAGAGAATCACTGAATTGTCTCTGGATTGGATCTGTCTGGCAAGTCCTCTGTCCCTGGTAGGAGGTTGATGGGGACCGGAGATGGAATCTTCCACTTGGTAGCATGTGAAGGGACACCAGGAAACTGTCACTGTAAGCCCATTGCCTTCTCTCCTCTTTCCGTAAACACGGGTAGGAATACCAGCTGACTCCATTTCATCCCTTTTAAAATGTGTACAATTCACATCTCACCCCTTCCCCGTTTTATCCCAGACAACGTTTTAAAAAGTTAATGTTTCAAATCGATTAGCTTCTTATACTTGTCTACAACACAGGTTGACTCCATGCATTTCAATGAACTTGAGTGGCCTTAAGCCTTTCCTTTTTTGTTTCTGGATTGCGTAATTATAGCAATTATTATTATTGCCCAATTACCTATTTCCTTGGTGCTGACAGAAAGATTAATCTAAATAGAAAGCCCTGCTGAGCGGTGGTCTCTGCCGCCTCCCAGCCCATCTGACCTTCAGTTTCCAGTGAGGTCTAGAAGGTACCAGGGGCCTTCCAGGGCAGGGCCTTTCCCACAGGTGGGAGTGACATCTGAAAGAAGTTTCAAAGACATGTTCCGTGCTCACACGTGCTAAAGTTGATATTTAATGTCTTACATTTAAATGCAGATAGTTGCTGATTAAACTGTTATAATTTTCTATAGCAAAAAATCATTTCCAATGTATTTTTACTAGTGTACAAAAGAAAGTTGTCACCAAACTGCGTGTGGTTAAGACTTTCTGGTCTGATGTAACTTACAACTCCTTCCATGAAGTAATTGATTCCTGAGAAAATGCTTTGGAAATTTCCAGTTAGACTTTCATGGGAGTAAGGGCTGCTGAGAAGTTTGCGTTCCCACCCAGCTACCTTAAACACGTCACTCAGCTTCAGCCCTTCTTTTGTCCTGGCCATCTCTTTTCTCTGTACCTCTGTTTCAAAAGAGAACTGCAGGATGGGTTGGTTGCTGGAAACCTCTTCCCATGGGGACAGTTTGAAATAGGATTTTTATACATTCTAATAACAAGTGTGTCTGAGGAGTTATTTTAACAATTGACATTTTAGGCTCGGCGCCTATGGCTCAATTGGCTAAGGCGCCAGCCACATACACCTAAGGTGGCAGGTTCGAATCCCCAGCCCGGGCCCGCCACACAACAATGATGGCTGCAACCAAAAAATGGCCAGGCGTTGTGGCGGGCGCCTGTGGTCTCAGCTACTTGGGAGGCGGAGGCAGGAGACTCGCTTGAGCCCAGGAGTTGGAGATTGCTATGAGCTGTGATGCCATGGCACTCTACCCAGGGGGATAGCTTGAGGTCCCGTCTCAAAAAAAAAAAAATATTAAAAACAATTGACATTTTAAAATAAACTTGTTACATCACTTTTTAATAATACACAGTGGAATCTAAATATCACAATGAAGTGATACTCCACATTTTCTGTATGAAAAGTGTTGGAATTTTCACACCTGGAAAGCTTACATTTTTCCTTTTGGTCCTCTGGTACATAATTCAACCTTCCCTCCCCCCCCCTTTTATCCTAATATGATATTCAACTTACAATTGAAGTTTAAAATGGATCAAACTGTTATAATTTTCTATAGCAAAAGTATGTCTATGAATTTTTGAGACCATAGGCTTGACTTTTCTGTTTCTGGGTCAGTTATCATGACTATTTTTTATTACTCAATTGGTTAAGATACACAAATATTTACAATTTTGACACATATTAAATATACAATCTAAATTTTATTAGAAACACACTGCTTAATGAGTAAATGGAGCTACTTTGTTCTGCCCCACAAGAAGGCCAGGTATCCGTAGAGATTACGTATTGCCAGAGAGAGCTGGGGTTCCCTGGTGAGTCTGTTCATGTTTTTCACTGTTCTGGATGCACACTCTGACAGGCACTGTTCGTATAGCAACTATATGGCGGTGGAAGGAGTTTTGTTATAGTGACATTCCTCAATTCTTTGCATTGGAAAACAATTTACAGAAGGATTTTCTCTCTAGTCATTAAAATCTACTATAGGCCCAGGATTTTAAATCATGCCTTTTGGTAACCCAAGCATTTTAACACTCTAGGGCCCTGCCGTGGTATGCAGGTAAATTGACTCTGAAGAAAGATGAAAAGATAAAGAACTCTGCTTGGTAACTTGTGCTCATTTCCATAGAACGAATGCTTCTACTGTTATGCCTGAAAATTCTCCCAGGTGACCTCCAGCAAACAGTCCGAGACACACTCCGATGTAAGAAGCAAGAGGTGAGTTTTATTCAGGCCCTGGGAAGCCCGGACTCTCCTGGCACACAAGCCAAGGACGAGCCTTCAGGCCCGGGCCAAGCCCAAGCCTGGACTCTCCTGGCATACACACCAAGGAAGAGTCTCGAACCCCGTGTGGAAG
>CAUYQV010053773.1:0-17780 GCA_963574575.1 Galagoides demidoff
ATCTGGGAGACACAAACAAAGCTAGAAATGAATTGCAAGATAGGTACCCTAGACTCCTCCTTACCTTGGGTTAGCTCTCAACTGAAATCTCAATCCAATTAAGTTTAGTTTTTAATGTTATGTGCAGTCCTCACGGGTTCCAGGCGACCTCAAACTATGACCCGCGGGCCCCATGCAGCCCGCCTCGGACATTTATCCGGTCCACTGGGTGTTTTTGCCTCCGCTGCCTGTCCTGTTTAGCAGCCAACTCATCCGGGGGCCCACAGTCTGGCCCTCCAATGGTCTGAGGGACAGTGAACTGGCCCCCTGTTTAAAAAGTTTGAGGACCCCTGTGAGAGTTTGAGGTTGCTGCGAGCTGGGACACCACGGCCCTCTACCCAGGGCTACTGCTTGAGATTCTGTCTCAAAAAAAAAAAACAGAATGGATTGGTAAGTGAGGCAGTTGGAAGCAGGCATGCCCAACAGGAAGTAATTGTAATAATCCAAGAGCCTACTGCAATAATCCATAATAAACTACTATAGTAGTTTCGACCATACTAATGTTGTTAGTAGAAGTGGCGAAAAGTAGTTGAATATCTAAATATGTCCCTTTGAATCATATGAAATCACCAGTGTTTGAATACCTTTGATCAATAAAATTGTGATTGCTAGTGATTCTTTCTAGCTCTTTGAATGTGCAATAGATAGAATTTTATTAAAATGATACACTAGATGTGTGGGAAAGGAAAGAAGTGAAGGAAAACTCCCAAGGCTTTTGACTTAAGCAACTAGTAAGAATAGAGTTGTCATTCATTAACCAATGATAGGGAGCCCAAGGCTTTTAACTGGAAACCTTTTTGAGCTAGTTATCTTTTCATTTGACTGAACTTTAGTTTCAGGCAACTATTTTGTTGCTGTATACTGGTGGTCACAAGTGAACACTAGATAATAACATGCATAATTATTACAGCTCTGCCCACATTGTTGGCAACAATCATCAAGCTTTCCTTTTATACCGTTTAATATTGGATCAGTATGGTCATTGTCATGTAAGAAGCATGGCATGCTACTTTGTGTCTTTTATATGCTGTGGATTAAAAAAAATGTGATCTCATTTTTTTTTTATCATCATGCCACTTCTTTCAACTTTTATTGTCTAAGCTCATTTTCTTCATTTTATTATATTCTTTTATGACTTCCTGTCACTCTAAATCAGTTAAGATTTGGCTAGAATATAGGTTGGTACGTACAATTCGGAAACATTGTCTTTATATTCTGTGATCAAATGTGAAAAATAAAACCGTGGAATCAAGATAGAGTAAGGCTTTTCTACTTTGTGAGACTGCTTTCAGGAAGTAATGAAGGTGGATACACAGAAGCCCAAGTCAAACAACATTACATCTCACTTACTTGAATGGCTTTGCCAGGAATATTGGATCTATCCATAAAAGTGAAAGGAAAACATCTGACAGTGTATTTTCTTTAGGTACATTAAGATATGAGGCAAATTCATCAGAGCAAAATATAACATTGTGGAAAATCTGTAGTGTTGAGTTACATTCAAATCAGAAATTAGCAAACACGGATAACTACTCATCAAAGATATACTTTTAGTAGGGGTCATAGTACTTCTTCAGAATGAGTTAAAGACAAGGGTCTGTCCCTTTGCTGTGACTTTTTTTTTTCCTGACTGGCGGTTTTTATGAGATATATCTTTGTGTGTAACTCTAGGGCCAGATTTCTTCTGCTGCATTTAAATGTATGTGGGAGAAAATAGAATTGGACTGAAAAGGTGTTAGAGAATTTAGAGAAATACTTAAATGAATCATTCAGTTTGTCCAAATTTAGAAACCCTAAAAGTTGTTTGTTCAGGCTACTATTTTCAAGATAACATGTTGCAGTTGTGTATGCATGTAAGTGGTGCTCCAAGTTGCTGGAAGGCAAGCTTGGTTTTGTTGCTGAGAAATGTTTCAGTTGAACAATCTTCAGAAGCAGAATCGGTCCCCAACTTTAACATTCCTTCCCTCAGACATACTTGTGGTGAGACAAGAAAGGGTGATGAAAAACTATATTCTTCCCTTATTATGGAAATGTACCTTTCATGTATGGCCATTGAACATTTTGTTTTATTTATCATTCTCCTTTTTACGAGACTCTTCCTTCTTCCTTCTGTCTCTAAAAACCAAGTAGGAGAGAGAAAGCAAGTACACAAGCCAGGTACACTGGCATGTGCTTGTAGTCTGAGCTACTTATAGGCTAAGGCAGGAGGATTGGTTAAACCCAGCAGCTCCAGGTTGCTTTGAGCTGTGATAATGCCCATAATTGGCCACTGCACTTCAGCCTGGGCAACATTACCAGGCCTCATCTCTTTTTTTTTTTTTTTTTGAGACGAAGCCTCAAGCTATCCCCGTGGGTAGAGTGCCATGGCATCACAGCTCATAGCAACCTCCAACTCCTGGGCTCAAGCGAGTCTCCTGCCTCCGCCTCCCAAGTAGCTAGGACCACAGGTGCCCGCCACAACGCCTGGCTATTTTTTAGTTGCAGCCATTATTGTTGTTTGGCGGGTCCGGGCTGGATTTGAACCTGCCACCTTAGGTGTATGTGGCTGGAGCCTTAGCCGCTGGAGCCACAGGCGCCGAGCTCAGGCTTCATCTCTTAAAAGACAAAGCAAAGAACACAAATAAAAAGCAAGTAATGTCAGGCATGGTATAGTGTAACAGAGACAATCTGTGTTTTAAGTCCTGTTTTTACAGAAATTAACATGTGAGTGGATGTGAATATTAAGATTTCATGGTGTGATGCAATCATTTCTCAAAGTGTGCTCTCATGTGTCCAAGGGATTTCCATCCTTCAGATGCATCAGAGTTTGCTAATAGGATCAGAAATGTGCCCCCTTTACTCCCTTTCCTTTCCTCATATGCTCAGACAGAGCAGCGCCACATTCTTCTGTTCTATAAATGGGGGAGAATTTGGAGATCTGTCATCTGGGCTGGAGTGCAGTGGCATCATCCATAGCTCCCAGCAACCTTAAACTCCTGGGCTCAAGCAATCCTCCAGCTTCACCATCCTGAGTAACTGGAACTATACACATGCACAACTACACCCAGATAATTTTTCTATGTTTTTGTAGGGACAGGGGTCTCACTATGTTGCTCAGGCTGATCCAAAACTCTTGGCCTCAGTGCTTCTTCTTTGACCTCCCAAAGTGCTGGTATGAGCTACTATGCCTACCATAAATTGGGTTTCTGTGTAAGTCTTTGTGACAAGAGTGTTCATTTTGTTTTGTTTTGTTGGGTTTCTTTTTGAAGGGAAGGGAGTTGAAAGTGTTCTTTTGATTTAAAAAAAAAGTTTTAAATCACATCTTTAATGGAAAGAGCATCACCTTTGGAGTAAGATAAATCTGGGTTGAAATTTCAGTTCTTCCCTTGTATGATACTTACTTCACCCATTAACATAAACTCTGGGTATGTGTCTCTTAATTGTGAGGCTCAAATAAGAGACAGATACAGAGTGCTGATTGTAGTGGCTAACTAATGGTGCCTGCTGCATCAGAAGAATGGGGGTTCCATTCAACTGTTTTGTGTGTATGTCATGGGCATTACGTTAAAACTTTGGAAAGGCAGCTTGACATATTTATTAAGCTGATAATTACAACGGCTGTTTTTTGAACATGTTGATCCTAAGTTTCCTCGCAGGATTTTGCCTAAATAGCTGTATCTGGCATCCTTGAAACCATCTATCTATATTTGTATTTGCTTCTGATTTCTACAAAAGAGACTGGCTTTCAATTACGTTTGATTCTGTATTATTTCTTTCTTTATAAATTATATAGAATTTTGGACATCAAGAGGAGAGATTTAACCTCACTGTTGAGATATCAAACACCTTAGCCTTTGGGCTAGCCAGTGCCCTCTAGCTGTTTGCCTTAGCAACCTGAAACAACGCATCCATTCTTGCTAGTGTGCCATACAAACATTATCATTTCCTGTGTGTATAATAAAGGCATCAATTTAGAAAGCCACAAATGGCCCTCCCTATCCCCTTCCTGTTCTGTTTTTTTTTTTTTTTTTACTTTTCCTCTATTCTTTTTCTTGCTACTTTCTTGTCTTCAAACCCCTTGATTTATAAAGGCCAAAGAAGCCAGTAGACTAGGGGGTAAGGAACAGAGGCAATTTGATGAAGACAGTCTAGTTCTTTTTCCTGTACCTCTAGACTTATTTTAAATAGACTTTATTTACACATTAAGGAAAAAAATATAGTTTGACAAGTTGACTAGTTTCCCTCTGGGTTTCCATTTGCCTGGAGCAAAATCTGCAATAGTCTTGTATAGATGGGGCAAATGTGTTTATGTATCAGGGTCCATGCCAAATGAAAAAGTTAGATGTGCACAAGCTTCCATAATAGGAACAGCACGAATTGAAACAGAAAGGTAATAGAAACCAGTGCAGGGTGTCTAGGCAAGATGAGAAAGCAAATTGCTTGGAATATGAATTGCATGATGACTATTGTAATGCTCCTATTATTTTCTGAAAACTAAGGATGACTTTATGTTGAGCTTGAACCAAAAGGATTACTGTGTCCTTTCTAGGTACAATCAGTAAAGAAATAAACTAAAGCAGGTGAACATTGAAAATGATAAAATGTCATCATTTGTTTTCCAGCCCAATCACCACTTTTCTGATTGCAAAGTAAGTTCTTTAGTCCAGTCCATTGTTTGTCAGTAGTTTTTATGATTAACTTCCCTAGACTCAAATAACCTTGTAAGAGTGCTTTAAAATATGCATTATTCTAGAGGTACAGGGGCATTTTTTAATGCCTCACCTTTTCTTACCTATGGAATAGAAAGGAAAATTTAGACTTGAAGTGTTATTTTCCTTTCTTTTGAGTGATTGTTCAGGTATTTTAGTTGATTATAAATAGACATTTCTTCTTTTGCTTATTATTACCTGATGATGATTCAAGTTAAATCAGCAAGAGGTTAAGCTCATACGTTGATTTGGTGGGAGAAAAATCAGTGCTGACACCAAAGCACGATAAACTTATTCTTAGAGATATGAGCTCTTGTGTAAGGGTGTGTTTTTGAGTAATCATGCCAGAGGGAAATTAACAGGATCATGGAATATTGCACTTTGCATTCATAAAAGAATGTGATGATGGTACTGTTCTTCCTATGCATGGATGTGACTGAAGGGAACTGTAATTATCTTCGTTCCTTTCCACTTGAAGAACCAATGTATCCCGACCTTGTTAGTGACTGTAATCACTATGACTTGATTATGTGTTTTTAACTTTGGGAGACAAGCTCTTGCTTTGCCCCCCACCCCACTCCCACCCAGTGAAGTGATGTTATCAGTGCTCACTGCAACCTCAAACTCCTGACTTCAAGGGATGATCCTCCTGCCTCCACTTCCTGAGTAGCTGGCACTACATGTAAGCACCACAACACCTGACTAGTTTTTCTATTTTTTGTAGGGACAGGCTCTCACTCTTGCTCAAGCTGGTCTCGAACTCTGTATCTCAAGCAATCCTCTTGCCTTGTCATCCCAAAGTGCTAGGATTACGGGCATGAGCCACTGCACCTGCCAATAATAAATATGTTCTTTAAAGGTTATTTTTTTCCTGCTGCTAAACACATTACTTTCTAACCAAAGAAGCCTACTTATTTGTTTTTGTGAAATATTAGACCATAGATAGTTAACAGCCTAAGGGACCATATGTTTGAGTTTTCCCTCTAATTAACTGACTTTGTAGGTTTTACCAGGAGCTGAAAGATTTCCATGGACACTGAACTTTTGGTGCTAAAACCAGGAACATTCCAGGCAAACTGAAACAAACCCATCACCCTCAAAATTATTTCCCAAGTTAAGTTCACATTATATGTAGGTAGATCTTTTTTGGATAATTTCTTATATTAAAGCTTTTAGATAATTTCTTACATTAAAATCTCAGTCAAACAAAAGATCCTTCCTTTCATTTGAAATATATAACATTATATTCAGCATATAAGAAGTAAAAGTATAAAAACTGATTTTCATTAAGGGCTATATCTTTAATTTCAGATGGTATTTATAGAGATTTTATTACCAATTCATTTAGTATTTATGAATCCACCATGGTTGTCAGTTATCCTTTATGATATAATTTATACAATTACAGAATAGGAGCCCTTTTTCCAAGCTGAAACATTTAGAATACCATTATGCAATTCTGTAATAGCTGGAGACTGGAAGAAGAGTGTTAGATGGAAAATTAACCTCCAGATCATGTTACACACTAGGAAATTAAGGTAACATTTGTAGTGGTATAGAAACGAATTTAAGACTAGAGTGTAGAGTACAACTTCATAACGTAGCTTGTTTTTAATGTCAGAGATCAAGCACATCGTGTGAAATGTGGCATTACTATGTGGTAAAAATCCAAAATAGCGCAGGTTGCATATTACACAGGCATTAATCATAGCCGTTAGTGTGCAACAAAAGGGCGTATACAGCTATCATAGTGTTATTTCCCCTAATATTTTTCTTTTAATAAATTATTGTTGCAGAAAGAGAAGTAATACAAGTTAAATGGATTTATGTATAATTGCATTCATACTGACATTTATATGTATGCATGTATGTTCACATATGTGTATATTCACACATGTATGTGTTTTAAATGGCCGCCTGCCAGATCTTTAAAGTTGCCTTCCGGTCTTGGTGGAGAATCATATTAGAAATTGTTTTGATTTTAGGCGTATTTATACAAATGACATGCTAATTTATACTTTAAAAAATATATTTGCATGTGGCATAATTCGGAAAGACACAATTTTATTAAAGTGTTTGGATTAGCAAATGTTAGTGTCAAATGCAAAAGCCCACAGCGATAAAGTTGAAAATTTAATTGTAACTAAATTTTAATGTATTCATCAAATGCATGTCCCACTATATTTAGTGAAAATATATTGTTTATAATTCTCTCTCTGGAGCCTTTTGAACACAATAAAAGCAAACTTACAGGACAGAAAATAGTCTACATGTTAGTAGCTTGTGGATCAGAGCCAGTTTCCTCGAAGTTTATTCGTATTAGTTTCAATGCAGTTTTTTAAAAGGCATTTAGAAACCTTATAAAATCATGCAGGGAACATTTCCGTAAGTTTAAGCGTATAATTTTTACAGGAGAGTACAAAAAGGCATCAAATGTGTTTTGTGAATTGGAGGGGAAGCCGGAGATACGGTGTTAGAAGGGGCAATGCCAAAAGGAAAGGGAATGAGTACAGAGAAGGGCCATATTTTTAATTACTTTCGAAGGGCACCAGTATGTGTTTTATAACCATTCATCTCTGTTTTTATGAAGCTCTAACTCCTTGAAGCACAAAATTACATGTGTGTGCCTGAAGGTATACAGAACAGAAACATCAGAAACCATAACGGACTCCTCATCACTCGCTTAATATGTACAATTTTGGAGAGATCGAGGAGTTCAGCTGAATCTACTGATTTCGAATAGTTTTTCAAGAAGGAAAAAAAAATACCCTTTGAAGTGAAACTTACCATTCAAAATATAAGTTAGATTAGAGAGAGTGCTTTGTGATTTTCTACTTGACTAAAAAGTAGGTTATTAATAGCAAAAGGTCCTTTGTAACGAGTCTTGGCTGTAAAGTAGGATATATTCTTACAAATAGAAATGTTTTAACATTAAGTTTTTCTCAGTTCTAGAAAAGGAAGCTTAGAAAAGAGAGACACAGGGTGGCGCCTGTGGCTCAAGGAGTAGGGCACCGGCCCCATATACCAGGGGTGGCAAGTTCAAGCCTGGCCCCGGCCAAAACTGCAAAAAAAAAAAAAAGAAAGAAAGAAAAGAGAGGTACTTTACAGGCTAAACCAAGTAACTTGCTGAACTTAACTCTAAAATTTGGCTCTTATTTGCTTATTTAGTATGTAAATCTAATTTGACTCTACTAATAACCAACTTTAAGGAAAGCAATTACCCTTTGGTGCCTAAAGATGACTCTGCTTTTAATAAAATGTATCCAGATAGATAATAATTGTCTTAGGGGTAATTCAAAGACTTCAATGATATTCCCATTTGGGAAGTCACTTGCTCTAATGGTTCTGGCAAGTCTTCAGCAGGGGGTGATATGGGGACCCATGAAAGGGAGGACCTGGTTGATCTGTAGAAAGGTAAAATAAAAGGAGCAAATAAATACCTCATGTAGCTGAAAGTCAGAGGTACCACTTAATGTTTTCAGGTGGCAACTGCACTGTCATTTATATAAAATTCTTTTCATTAACTATAAAAAACAGTGTTTGCCTGCCAGCGGTTTGGAAAGCATTGTAAGATCAGTAAAATGACAAAATAGTCAACCTCACATTCACAGTAGATACAGTGAACTAGTAAAATAATAAATTTTTTAAATCTATCTTTTGCAAAAAGAATTTTTGCTTTTCATCTCCTGTATTTTTTAATGACAGCATCTCCATTTTTCTTCTTGTTGTTTTTCCTGTTTATTCTAACAGACATATTGTGATAGTCTGTACTCAAAACACAAAGGTTTCAGAGATCTCAAAGAACTTACATAGAGTAGAAAGGACCTCGTCACTTAAGAGTGAAATATATCGATGCCTGGAAGAGAAAACCACTGACCAGCTCTTTCTGCATTCTCTATTCAGGCAGTGATAACCTCAACCATCTCTATGGGACTGCTGGAAAGTTATACAAGTAAACTGTTTTTTTTTTTTTAAAAAAAAAAGTGTATTACTGGCTTGGAACCAGTAGCTCAGTGGTTAGGGCACTGGCCACATACACCGGGCTGGTGGTTTGAACCCAGCTTGCGCCTGCTAAACAACAATGACAACTGCAACAAAAAAATAGCCGGGCATTGTGCTGGGCACCTGTAGTCCCAGCTACTTGGGAGGCTGAGGCAAGAGAATCAATCGCTGAAGCCCAAGAGTTTGAGGTTGCTGTCAGCTATAATGGCATGGCACTCTACCAAGGGCAACAAAGTGAGACTCTGTCTCAAAACAAAAACAAAAAACTTGTATTACTCATCAGAGTTTAGAAACATTGATCCTAGTGATGATCATCGTTATTTGTGTTCATGGCTATGGAGGAAGGGGGAAATGACCAAGGTAGGCTGTCCACTGCATCCACGCGAACAGGCTCTTCTGTGGTTGGCTTTGTACCTGATGAGTGCAGCCTGCACCTGCAACTCTGCTTCTTAGAGAAATAATGTACTTGATAGCATTGCTCAGAGAGAGAAATTATCTATACACATCCACAGGACTATAGGGCTATCTGGTTAGAATTACTTTTAATGGTTCTATTGAATATTAGTAGTTGACTATTAAGACAGAGAGCAGGAAGGACATTACTTTATAATGCACAGTAGCAGTCCAGTGTGGGCACTCACTCAAGTGTCTTAGACGAGAGTAAGTTTTGCAGTACTTAATTTTTCTCCCTAATGTTTCTGTAGGTATTATATGTGTGGCGCCTGGTTTTCAACTCCGGTTAAATATTTCTTTATGTATAGTTCTAGGAGGCTTCATTTTAATGCAATCTACTTTATTTAATCTAAGGTATTCGCATCGTGGTTTCTATTGTTCAATTTAGTCCAGGGAAGGTTAATTATTATACTCTTTGGAGTAGAAAGCCTTTATGAATTTAAATATTTGTTGCATAGAAGTCTAGCAAACAAAATATTCTTTTAAAAATATGGTCAAATACAAATTGAAAGCAACTACCAGCTGTAGAAAATTTTTCATAAAAATCATTGAGTGAAAGAACAAAAGCATGTCATTGCGTATACCAACCTTTCTTTATGCATTATCCACTAAAATGACATTTCAAAAGATTCACAGTGGGTAGCATATGGAATACTCTATAAACACTGATTAGATTTAATAATGTTTGTATCACTGTTTGGGAACATGTACAAGGAATGCGACAGCCATATATTATTAACATCAAAATAACTCAGAAGAAAAGCTCCTAATTAAAGCACGGCTGGTTTAGAAACTTAGCAAAATTGCAGCCAGAAATAACCACCTACCCACCTGCCCGGGACTTGGGGCTTTCTTTTATGCATGCACAACAGACTTGATTCCTAGAGCTTCGAGATGGCTGCTATGAAAATTATAATGGGCTGTGACAATGCCATTTTCAGCCTGTCCAAAACTGCACAAAACCTATTCTCAGAAGGACAACATTGCTGCTCGAGTTGAGGTTTCAGCCAAGTGGCATCAAAGGAAAGCGAGATTGTAGGCTGCAGTTCTGCTGAGCTGCAATGAGTGACTCTCCATGATTGATTAATATCCTTTTGCTTTGCAAATGTGCATCTATTAAGTTCAGCGTCACAATTGCAAAGATTTGTTCATGGCCTGCCATGCTTATTGATGTGTGCTGGTCTGAGGGAGCACTGCATGCAGTTCTTTTGTGTTTTCATAGACAGGATCTCTGGGGTATTTTTAATTGGTCATTTCTAGAACAGGCAAACGGGAGCAGATGAAAAGTAAACAGGAGAAGGAGTTTGGTTTCTCAGACAGTTTGAAAATTTGTTTGAGAAAGATCCCCACCACTTATAAAACGGAATAGTTATACTATAATTAATTTCTATCCCTGCATTCTAAAATATTAAGACCACTCAACAGATTTTATTTTTATGAGCAAGTGTCTGTAGGCTTAGGAAATTTCTTTGTTATATGTTTAGCTGTTTTTCAGAGTTAATGTTTTCCTAATCCTTAGGTTGCCTTTTGAAATAGCATTTTTCATACTCTTCCCTACAATCCATTTAATCAATTCCTTTCTGATTCATGTAAAAGCAAAGATGCTCCTTCAGAAAAAACCATCCTGTTTCTTCCCTGTTGTTCCTATTGTTGTTAGTTTGAGGCATGTGTTTGCTTCTTTTGTAATAGTATCAAAACATGTAAATAAATAGTATTTTGGAGTTTAGTTTAATCATGTTACTCTGGGGCTTCAGAAATCTATTACAAGCTCCTTGAGTATACGGTCATATTATTATTTTCTCTATCATTGCTCGTGTTTAGTTCCTGCATCTCATTTTCAACCTGATTGAGATAAAACGTCATTTCCAGTAGCTGAAATTCTTCTATCAATTGTAAGTGTGCAAATATTTTAAAGATTCTCTTTTTATATTCTTGTCCCCTTTTTTCTACTTTTATTTTGATTAGAAAAAAATAATTTATAAACTGATAGAATTCATTAGTGCACTCCTTCAAATGTTCTCAAGACACTTCTTACATATGCTAGACTCATGTGCAGCCACAGTCATCATTTTTTTCCTCGTACCAAAAAAAAATTAGTATTTTCATCCAAATTAATTTTTAACCACTAATGACTGTTAGGAAGCACTGTACATCATTAAAAGTATTTATTCTTAGATTATTTCCCCAACTGTGTTACTATATAAACATACTTCTTCCGTTCCTCCCCCCCCTTTTCCATCAAAAAATAGCTTTAAGGCAACATGATAAAAATGATAATATATTTATAGACAGGATAAATCAAAAGCAGTAAGGATGAAGGAATCAGATTAGACATTCCATTTGCCTACTCAATATGGTGTCTCTTATGCCCAGGTTCCCATCTTTACAGAACTTATTGGGTATGTTTCACCCACACTGCAATCTAACTGATTTTCTTTTCTCTGCCATCTGCTGTTCAGTTAATATGTGTTTGGATGTGTGTTTTATGCAAAACACTAACAGCCTAACAATTTGGCACACTTTGCTCATATGTCTTGACAATGTCTGGGCATTTGTGGATAAAAGAGACATATTTATATTTTACATGTAAGTGAGTGAAAAATCACTTCCCCCACCCACCCTGCTAAAATGAGAATACATTAAGAGGATAAAAGGAAAGAGCCCACGTTTAAAAAAGAAACACTGGGTCTTCTTTCAGAGTGATTCAAGTATTGTTGTACAATAGAAGCATACAGTAACAATTACAGTGTTTTGTTTGGGGTTGGATTTTTTGAAACTGTTCCAGTAAACTGGGCACTGGGATCTATATCACCTGTTCTATCAGTTGTTGGGAGCTTATCTCTACATGTGAATTTCCTTAGACTAGCCAGTGACTGCTTTCAGTATTCTCAAGTAGCAGCATGTCCATTAGGCACCAGGGTATTACAAAGGGGAGAGCACAGTTAGAAGGGAACCAGCCAGGTTATCCACTTAAGGTCAGCTTAAACAATAGCAATCCGGGGGGGGGGCAGGGGTATTCAAGGACATGGGAAAACAAACTGTCCCTGATCCCCCCCACCTCCACCCATTGATAGGCAACTGTTTTAATCTCAGAATTTTTCTGTTGCAGCTAATAGCTCTAACTCCATTGCTGTTCTTAGGGTAGCTCCATAACACTTAGAAGCTTTCTCTTGGCATTGTCACAAAGTTCTCTAAAATGTAGGTTTCAATGTCTGTTTAGCCACATCTACTGGCATTTTTCCACCCCTCCTGCAATCCTAGACACACACACATACACACACCCCCACATTTTCCTCTGGGATCCTAACCAAAGTCTCTGTATACTGACTTGCCCAAAGGAGAAGGAGAAAGCCACTGACCCCGCTCCCTTAAACTTGCACAGAGCCAGGCAACTACTCAGACATGCAAGTAAAAATTTGGATTTTGTGTGTGTGTGTGTATAAACATACATGCAATCACAGAATGAGTGACCTAGATACAAATTTGCCTTCTTTTTCTTCTTTTTTATTATGGTAAAACACATTACAATCAGCCTGAGCAATATCTTAAGATTCCATCGCTACAAAAAATTTTAAAAATTAGCTGGGTGTGGTGGTGCATGCTTATAATCTGAGCTACTTGGAAGGCTGAGGCAGGAGGATTGTTTGAGCCCTGGAATTGGAGGTTGCAGTTAGCTATAATGACACCACCGCAGCACTACAGCCTGAAAGTCAGAGGGACACCCTGTCTCTTAAAAACCAAACCAGGGCGGTGCCTGTGGCTTAGTGGGTAGAGCGCCAGCCACTGAAGGTGGCAGGTTTGAACCTGGCCCTGGCCAGCTAAAACAGCAGTGGCAATTACACTGCAACAAAAAATAGCTGGGCATTGTGGCAGGCACCAGTAGTCCCAGCTACTCAGGAGGCTGAGGCAAGAGAATTGCTTAAACCCAAGAGTTGGAGGTTGCTGTGAGCTGTGACACTATAGCGCTCTACCAAGGGTGACAGAGTGAGACTTGGTCTCAAAAAATATATAAATAAATAAATGACCAAACAAATAATACATTATCATTCAAAATAAGCTCACTTTTGTACAGAAGATCTCTACAACCTTTTCATGTTGCATGAATGAAACTCTACACCCACTGAACAACGACTCCTCACTTTCCCCTCCCCCATCCTCTGGCAAGCCAATGTTCTACTTTGTGTTTTTACATCTTTGACTACTTTAGATACTTTGATGAGTGGAGTCGTACTTGTAAGTCCAATCATATTGTATCTGTTCCTCTGTGACTAGCTTATTTCCCTCAGCATAATGTCCTCAAGGTTCATCCATGTTGTAACATATGACAAGGTTTCCTTCTTTTTTAAGGCTAAATAATATTCCATTTTGTGTGTGTGTGTGTGTACACATACCATATTTTATTCATTCATCTACGGACATTTAGATTCTTTCAATCTCTTGGCTATTGTGGATAATACCACAATGGACATAACAGTGCAAATATTTCTTCAAGATACAACCTTTTTCTTTTTTCACTCTAAGTGCTACCTTTGAATAACACATTGACATTGAAATATATATGGTTCCTAAGATCACATAATTTTTCAAGATGTCAAAAACACCTAGAGACAGCAAACACATTAAAGGTAGATTTGCAGTTCTAGTTTATATCCATGTCACAAACTGAACACTACTGGAGCTATTTTGTTATTTTTTGTTTTCCTCAAGCAGAAAATTTTCACAGGGCACATTTTTATCTCTTCCAAAAGCAAGAAAAGGAACGTGTCCTGTAGAAGTAATGGCACTGTATTTGAAAGGCTTCTTCCATAGAAAGCACCTGTAAATGTCTTTCAAAATTAAATGTAATTTCATGTTTAAGACATACATTAAATTGATACTAGAAAAAACACAGAATTTACCAGTGACTCAGTAAAATTAATAAATTCATACATATGTATATACGTGTATACACATCCATATTAACGAGTATATATTTAAGAAACGCTGAAGAGAATAAGAAATGGGGTACCAAAAAAACCAATTTTGTCTGAGAAATTTTTGTAATAAAAACAAAATTCTCCTAGTGGAAATTCTGGCCCAGAGTTGGGCCAGAATGGCTATTACTTATATTGAATAAATGCAGAGAAACATTCGGAAGTGTTTGACAGCCATGATTGAGGTATTAGATTAAAGCTTTTATATCCTGAAATGCACTTGCTTTCAACCATGCAAAAAGTTTTAGTAAGTAAGGAAGAGATCAGGGTAGGGATGTATGGTCATCTAAGAAAATTTATATAAGGTGATAGCATGAGTGGATTCTAACAAACAAACGTAGATCTTCAAAGCTCAGAGAACTAGGAGTTGGAAATTTAATGTCAGGACAAATGGTGCAGATTGAAATTAGAATCCTAGCCTGGGCGCCTGTAGCTCAGCAAATAGGGTGCCAGCCTCATATACCGAGGCTGGCAGGTTCGAGCTGACCTGGACCTGCTAAAGAACAATGATAACTGCCACCAATAAAATAGCCAGGCATTGTGGCAGGCGCCTGTAGTCCCTGCTACCTGGGATGCTGAGGTAAGAGAATCGCTTAAGCCCAAGAGTTTGAGGTTACTGTGAGCTGTGATGCCACAGCACTCTACTGAGGGTGATATAGTGAATCTCTTACCTCGAAAGTAATAATAATAATAATAATAATTAGAGGGCGGTGCCTATGGCTCAAGGAGTAGGGCACTGGCCCTATATACCAGAGGTGGTGGGTTCAAACCCAGCCCCAGCCAAAAACTGCAAAAAAAAAAAAAAGAAGAAGAAGAAATTAGAATTCTCAATAACCAATTGGATTGCAAAGTATAAAGTTGTCTTTAAATGCCATTATTTTATTTTAGAGTAACTTGTCTATTTTTGAAAGTTAAGGTTAAGTTCAGAATGAGGTTGCCATATACTTACTGGGTCCTTAACTCTGTTTTAGAGATTATAGGACATACATACACAAAAGGTTTGCAAAATATAGTCAGTCGAGAATAGGAAGTTACATAAATTAAGCAACCAACTTAAATAATATCTTCAGGTATTTCCATTAAAAAAATGGAACTATGCACTTTTTATCAAGATGTTAGTACTTTCATTTAACCTGAACAATTTATTACTTTTTTTTTTTTTGAGACAGAGTCTTACTTTGTCACCCATGGTAGAGTGCTATGGCATCATAGCTCACAGCAACCTCAAACTCTTGGGCTCTCTTGCCTCATCCTTCCAAGTAGCTGGGACTATAGGCACCTGCCCCAACATCCAGCTATTTTTAGAGATGAGGTTTGGCTCTGGCTCAGGCTGGTCTCGAACCTGTGAGCTCTGGCAATCCAACAACCTGAACACTTGTAAAAGTCTAGCTAAAATTGTAGAGTCTAGTCTAAAATTTCTATTCTAATTGCTTTATTTTGCAATCAGTGATCTTTCCATGAAACAAAAGGTCTAAATCTCTTGCCTTTGTTCGTAGGTCTTTCACGCGCACAGAGTTGGCATAAGAATCTTTATGAGCAAACTTGATTTGGAAGATTTTTCCCTTTTGGTTGCTACCACTTCACCCCATTGGCGATTTTAGTTAAGTAAGGAAAGATAAGCAAGAATGGTAAAGTAATAGCAGCTGAATTTGAAACCACTACTTAAATTTAAAAAGCAGAATTAGAAATCGCCTATAATTCAGAATAATAATTCTTAAAGCTGATATGGGGCACTTGAAAATTAATGTAGGAAAAATACTTATAAAACAGGGACAAGAGATAAATAAAATGCCCAAAGAATTTCAAAAATTATATCAAAGGGTACAACCAAACCCACATGGCTACATGTTCAGTACAAAGTAGCAGACATATCAGAAGGACCTGGTACCATAAAAATTAAAATACATACAGAGAGATTGCACAATAATCATGAAAAGCATAGTGATTCTCAGATACTTGGAATCACCATTTCTAACTAATTTAATAACTATATCTACTTATTCTTGAGTCTGTAGTAATATTTGTTAAACTCCTTTTTATCCTAACTGTCACTATTCCAAACAATGAAATTTGATTTCCCAGAGACCTACTTTTTTTTTTTTTTTTGAGACAGAGTCTCACTATGTCGCCCCCGGCAAAGTGCTGTGGTGTCCCAGCTCAGAGCAACCTCAAACTGTTGGGCTTAAGTGATTCTCTTGCCTCAGCCTCCCAAGTAGCTGGGACTGCAAGGCTCCTGCCACAACACCGGGCTATTTTTTGGTTATAGTTGTCATTATTGTTTAGCAGGTCTGGGCTGGGCTCGAACCTGCGAGTGTACGTGGTCGGCGCCCTACCCACTGAGCTACAGGCGCCGAGCCAGAGAGACCTACAATTTGACAAAATTCAGTCTGACTACAACACCTTGTGCTCCATTGACGTTTGTAGTAGAACCATCTTTTATGATCATTGGAAACTGTTAGTACAGACTGCAGGATCTGATGTTTTGCTCCCTTAGGTAGACTTATATTTGCAGAATATTCTGCATTATAGGAAAGCACATCAAGGGCAAGCATATTCAGACTGAAGAAATGCTGGCTGAACCAGAGAGAGGTAAGGTCCTGTCCTGATGCAGCTCTGACTGGATCAGTGGGAGTTGCCCTGCCTCCTGCCTTTGCTCCATTTATTGTTCCTTTGCCTTTCTTGCTGCTGCTGATTCCTGTTTTAACAAGGAGTCCACATACTTCAACTGCCTATTAGATATGATCATCCCAATGTTTCACAGATATCTAAACTCACATATCTAAAACTGGTCACTATCCTCTTCTCCCTAAATAACACTCCCTTTCTTGTCTCTCAAGTCCCAATAAAAAAAACAAGCTTATACGAAACATACTTTAAGTCATCCAGGCTAGGAAATTCATGGAGCATCCTCAATAGTTTTCTCTTTCTAACTACTAATATCTTGTCAGTCACCATGTCCCATGGATTCTAGGCACACACACCCTCCCCATATTTTGTATAGCCATCCCTCACTTTACCATTTGTGGGGCTATTCTGTCAGCTTCCCAGGTGCTCTTCCTGCGTCCATTCTCTCGTCTCTTTAAACCATCAGTATTGCCAAGATTAGATTCTTAAAAACAGGTATGATCCTGTTACTCCTCTGCATATTACCTATAAAACAACGTGAAAAGATTAACATGTATCTCAGTCCTGTCCAGGCTTGTTCCCTTCTATGTCTCCCAGAGTGCTCAAATTACCTTATCCCAGAATAGTCATAGTTCCTTTATTAATTCCTCACACATGGACACTTTTACTCATTCTATTCCCATTGCCTGGCCCTGGAGTGTCTTCTCCCTGGATAGAAAAATCCCTTCCTGGCTCGGCACCTGTGGCTCAATCGGCTAAGGCACCAGCCATGTACACCTAAGGTGGCGGGTTCGAATCCCCAGCCTGGGCCCACCAAACAACAATGATGGCTGCAACCAAAAAATGGCCGGGCGTTGTGGCGGGCACCTGTGGCCCCAGCTACTTGGGAGGCTGAGGCAGGAGACTCGCTTGAGCCCAGGAGTTGGAGGTTGCTATGAGCTGTGATGCCACGGCACTCTACCCAGGGGGACAGCTTGAGGCTCCGTCTCAAAAAAAAAAA
>CAUYQV010053775.1:0-90318 GCA_963574575.1 Galagoides demidoff
AGCTCACAGCAACCTCCAACTCCTAGGCTCAAGCGAGTCTCCTGCCTCAGCCTCCCAAGTAGCTGGGACCACAGGCGCCCGCCACAACACCTGGCTATTTCTTGATTGCAGCCATCATTGTTGTTTGGCGGGCGGGCTGGATTCGAACCCGCCACCTTAGGTGTATGTGGCTGGTGCCTTAGCCACTTGAGCCACAGGTGCCAAGCCTGGAAATGTCTCTTTACACAGGCTTTCACCCACTGTTACTGGGCTGACCTTCTTTAAGGGGTTTCAGATTAAAACATTGCCACCTTAAATTTGTGACTTCCTTAAATTTGTGGCAACTGCTTCTGTAGATAACATCACTATTGTAAAACCTAAGGCTCATCTTTGAGGTGTCTTCCAGACTCTGCATTTGGAGGGCCCAAATGACATCAATCAACTGAACCAGCAGCCAAGTGTGGAAACTGATCCAACAAGTCCTGTGACCCCCTACTCAGAAAGTATCACAGGCAGGAAAACAATTTCTGCTTCCTGACCCTATGAATTCATTCCCAGCCAATCAGCAGACCCAATTACCCAGCCCTTTGTTCATCAGACCACCTTTAAAATTCCTAGGCCCAAATTCTCAGGAAGATGAACCCCATCTTTTAGTCTGGGGCCTTATGATATCAGACTCTTTCTATATTGCAGCTTCTGCTGTCTCCATATATTGGCCTGTGTATGGGCAGCAGGAGAGGGCAAGAGACCCAGTTTGGTGGTGACAGGTCAATGTGTGTTCCCTCAGGTGTCATGATTCCTGTGTCACATTAAATTCAGGGTTGGCAAACTATGGATTTTAGATCAAATCTGTTCTACCTCTTGTCTTGGTACAGTTAAGAAAGTATAGCTAGGCTCGGCGCCTGTGGCTCAGTTGGCTAAGGCGCCAGCCACATACACCTAAGGTGGTGGGTTCGAATCCCCAGCCTGCGCCCGCCAAACAACAATGATGGCTGCAACCAAAAAAAATGGCCAGGCATTGTGGCGGGCGCCTGTAGTCCCAGCTACTTGGGAGGCAGAGGCAGGAGACTCACCTGAGCCCAGGAGTTGGAGGTTGCTATGAGCTGTGATGCCATGGCACTCTACCCAGGGGGATAGCTTAAGGCTCCGTCTCAAAAAAAAAAAAAGAAAGTATAGCTAAAAAGAATGTTTTATCCATTTTTAAACAGTTGGAGCAAATACCAAAAGAAGAATAGTATTTTGTGACAGGTGAATCTTATATGAAATTGAAATATCAGTGTCTGTAAATACAGTTTTATTGGAACACCGCCATGCCCATTCATTTATACAAGTCTATTGCAGCCTTCTTCCTTTAATGGCAGAGCTGAGTAGTTTCAGCAGAGATAATACAGCCTATGAGCCTAAAATATCTACCATTAATACTTACAGAAAAAGTATGTATTAAAATGTCATTGAAGAACTCATATTTAGGCTGGGTGTGGTGGCTCATGCCTATAATCCCCCCACTTTGGTAGTCTAACACAGGAGGATTGCTTGAGACCAGGAATTTGAGGCCAGCTTGAGCAACATAGTGAGACCCTATCTCTATACGACAATAAAAAAAGAATTATCTGGGCAAGTGGCACATGCCTATAATGTCAGCTACTGAGGATGAGGCAGGAGGATCCTTTGAACCCAGAAGTTCAAGACTGCAATGAGTTATGAGTGAGTAAGCCACTGCATTCCAAATTGGGTGACAGTGAGACCCGGTTTCAGAAACCAACAAGAAAGAAAGAAAGAAAGAAAGAAAGAAAGAAAGAAAGAAAGAAAGAAAGAAAGAAAGAAAGAAAGAAAGAGAGAGAGAGAGAGAGAGAGAGAGAGAGAGAGAGAGAGAGGGAGGGAGGGAGGGAGGGAGGGAGGGAGGGAGGGAGGGGAGGGGAGGGAAGGGGAGAGAAGGAAAGGAAGGGAGAAAAGAAAAAAGAGAAAGGAAAGGAAAAAGAACTTAAATATATTTAGACAGAGACCTCTAGCAAGCAAAGAGAACATTTTCAAAATAAATATTAACCTTATGTTCCTACATTTTAAAATTCTCCATCTCTTTTCCTAGCAGAGGAAAAGCCAGTCACTATGAGAACCTTTCCAAACACACAGACAACTTACTTGGGTTTTATCCTGGAGCTACTCTATCTTAAAGCATTGGGAGAGAAGGACTTAAGCTCAGGCTGGGATTTCAG
Source organism: Galagoides demidoff (assembly GCA_963574575.1). Classification (NCBI taxonomy): domain Eukaryota; kingdom Metazoa; phylum Chordata; class Mammalia; order Primates; family Galagidae; genus Galagoides; species Galagoides demidoff. The sequence continues at coordinate 2,193 of CAUYQV010053775.1, forward strand.
GTGCCAGAGTGGGTGACAAAGTTGGGTTGGGTAGTTTATAGTGTTGGTGTAGAGATGAGATTGGGATACTCTGAGCTGGGAAGATGGTAAGGGCAATCAGTCACCCTCTATCAAGCTGTCCCCACAAAGATCCTGAGAGATACCTGTGCATGGGACAGAGCCACACACGGGACTCAAAGTGACACTTCATAACTAAGTGAAATGTAAGAGGCATAGACTAGTCAAAATGGTGTAAAAAAAAAAAGTAGTTGGAAGACATATACTTCCCAATTTCAGAACTTAACTACAAACCTAAAATAACTAATACAGTGTGGTTTTGACATAAGGATACTTACACAAATCAACAGAGTAGAGAGGCCGGAACTCTCATTTATAGCCAACTGATTAAAGGTACCAAGATGATTCAGTAGAAAAAAGTATTAATAGTCTTCAACAAATGGTTCTGGGACAATTGGTTATCTACATAGGCAAGAATGAATTGGGGTTCCTACCTTATACTAATACACAGAAGTTAACTAGAAATGGACCAAAGACTTAAAGGTAAGAGCCCAAACTATGCACTCCTAGAGGAAACATATGAGTGGGGAATAACTGCTAATGGGTACCAGTTTTCTTTGGGGGGTAATGAAAATGTTTACACTTGATTGTGGTGATGGTTGGGAATTGTGTTGAATCTGTAAATCACTTTGGGAAGAATCAGCAATTAAATGATGTCAATAGCAATCCATGAGCAGGGCATGTTTTTCCATTTGTTTGTGAGTTCTATGATTTTTTGCATCATGTTTCATAGTTCTCCTTATATAGATCTTTCACCTCCTTGGATAAATATGTTTCTATATATTTTATTTTTTTCATAGCTATTATAAATAGTATTGAGTCCCTGATTTGACTCTTAGCTTGACTATTATTAATATATAGAAATGCTACTGATTTGTGTACATTGATCTTGTAACCTGAGACTTTGCTGAATTATTTATCAATATTAGGAATCTTTTGGTGGGGTCTTCAGAGTTTTCTAGATACAGGATCACATTGTCAGCAAACAGGGATAGTTTGACTTCCTCTTTCCCAATTTGGATGCCCTTTATTTCTAGCTTGCTTGGTTGTTCAGGATGGGACGTCCAGTCCTATGTTGAATAGAATTGGTGACAGTGGGCACCCTTGTTTCATTTCTTAGGGAGAATGCTTTAAAATTTTTCCCACTCAAGCCAGGCACAGTGGCTCATGCTTGTAATCCTAGCACTCTGCAAGACCAAGGCAGGTAAATTGCCTGCGCTCATGTTTGAGACCAGGCTGAGCCAGAGTAAGACCTTGTTTCTAAAAACAGCCAGGCATTGTGGCAGGTGCCTGTAATCCCAGCTACTTTGGAGGCTAAAGCAAGAGGATTGCTTAAGCCCAAGAGTTTGAGGTTGCTATGAGCTGTGATGCCATAGCACTCTATCGAGGGTGACAAAGTGAGACTCTTGTCTCCCCCCAAAAAATTAAAAAAATAATTTCCCCATTTAGTATGTTGTTGGCCAGGGTTTTGTCATATATGGCTTTTATAATTTTGAGGTATGTTCCTTCTATGCTTAGTTTGTTGAGGGTTTTTATTGTGAAAAGGTGCTGGGTTTTACTGAATTCTTTTTCTGCATCTATTGAGATATAGTCTTTTTGTTTGCTTTCCTTTATGTGATCAATCACATTTATTGATTTGCATATATTGAACCTTCTTGCATTCCAGGATAAAACCACTTGATTGTGGTGAATTATCTTTTTGATTTGTTGTTGAATTCAGTTTGCTAGTATCTTTTTGAGGATTTCTTGTGCCAATATTCATTCATAAGGGATAACGAACACTTAGTTTTTAAATATTGTTGTTGTGTCCTTTCCTGCTTTAGTATAAAGGTGATACTGGGTTTTCTAGAACGAGATAGGGAGTATTCCCTCCTTCTCAATGTTATATAATCGTTTCTGCAGCATAAGGGCTAGCTCTTTTCTACAGATCTGGTTGAGTCTGGTTGTGAATCCATGTGGTCCAGGGCTTTTTTCTGTTATTGTTGGGAGATTTTTTATTACTGCCCTCATTCTTACTGCTCATTATTGGTCTGTTCATGATTTCTCTTTCTTCCATATTCAGGCTGGGGATATTGTGTGTGTCCCGAAATTCATCTATTTTCTCTAGGTTTTCTAGTTTGTCAGTATAGAAGTTTTTGTAGTATTCACAGATGATATGTTTTATTTCTATGGTATCCAATTGTCATGTCTCCTTTTTCATTTCTGATTGAGCTTATTTGAGTCCTTTCTCTTCTATCAACTTTTTATTTGCTCAATCCTTTATATTGTTTCTTGGTTTCCGTTTAAATTAGTTCTGTGGTGAACTTTGTCATTTCTTTTCTCCTGGCTTTTCTTCCCCCTAGTTCCTTGAGATGTGCTATCAGGTTGATAATTTGTGTCTTTTTGATGCAGGCATTTAAGGCTATGAATTTTCCCCTTAGCACTATTGTTACTGCATCCTATAGATTTTGAAAGAGCGTGTCCCCTTTGTCATTCTGTTCAAAGGATCTTTTGGTATGGGGGTGGTAATCAAAGTAGCTTCTTTTGCTGGTTTCTTTTTACCTTTCTTTTACCTTCTTTTTACCTGAACCTTTTCTCTCAGTTCAGGGAAGATAGGTTTGTGCACCTGCTTTCCTTTTTTGGACACACTGCTATTTAATTGGAGGAAAGAAACATTCCTAGATGGTGTTATTGTGTCCTGTTCCAGAAGATTGACCCAGCAGGAGAGGCTGGTGCACCAAAATCTTGTAATCTACCTGTTCTGTATTGTTCCTTTCCCCTGCAGTTGTCACAGTCTAAGATAGTATTGGGAGATCTTCATGTGAAGTGGTGAGTTGGTCCCTGGGCTGCTGCTGGAAGCTTAGATGGGAAGCTAGGTGAGTACACCTTCATGGAGGTGGGAATTGTAGGAAATTGCTCTGTTCATGTATCCCTGAAATGGTGGTAGTGACTGCTGGGTGAGACTATCTAGGTGGTGGCCACAGGTGTCAGGATTGCAGGCATGCACTCTACCCAGATCCACGTATAATGGTTGTATGTGGTAGTGAGCAGCTCGTGGCTAGTGGGTCTGTGATGGAGATCTGGATTACAAGTATAGCATCATGTGGTCCTGTGGGGATGTGGCTGGTCAGCTTGCCCGGCCAGGAAGGTTGTTTCACCATTTGGCATGCAGAGCCACTGCTGGATGGGCTGGGGCTCTTTCCTCATATAAATTTTAAAGGCTGTTACCAGGGGACCTTTTGAGTGGCACTGGAACCCCCTCCATTCAAATTCACTGGTGGGGAGGGGGTACAAAGCTCCCAGTCACAGGGTGTGTAAGAACATCTGCTCTCCTACTTCCTCCTTGGCTTGGCAGGTGCAATGTGGGAGCAGTTGGAGTAAAGCCAATCCATGTATAGACTGAATATTCTGGACCTAAAAGCCCAGAATGGTGGCAGATGCAGTGATAGTGGAACAGAAGCCAGTGTGTCCCTGTTGAGTGTAAGATTACTGCAGACTCCAAGCAATTCCCTGTTCAGTACGGAGCCCTGTGGTGGTGGTAATGGGGCCTTCACAGCTTGGGTCAGTGTCAAAAGCAGGAGCAGGGGGCCTGGAATTCTCTCCTTTGTCCCTTCCCCAAGTGCAGAGGTCTCCCCCAGGTACCTTTTGATCTTGGTGACTGGATCTCCCTGTTCCCTTCTCCTTCATTCTGCGTGTCTCCTGTCAGTGCTCTGACAAGTTACAATGCCCTCTCCAAGAGAGTACCATAGGTGGTGCAACTTGTAATTCTCTCCTTGAGAGTGGCATATACAGGCTTCTTCTAGTCTGCCACCTTGGTCTCTTTGTTGGGCTTTTGACGAACAGAAACATAAACCTTTTGTGAAATTCATTAATTTGTTTTTTACAAACAATTGGTTTTTTTGAGACAGAGTCTTATTTTGTCACCCTTGGTAGAGTGCCGTGGTATCATAGTTCACAACAAACTCAAACTCTTGGGCTCAAGTGATCCTCTTGCCTCAGCTTCCCAAGTCACTTATAGGCACTTGCCACAACGTCCAGCTAGTTTTTAGAGACAGGGTCTCACTCTTGCTCAGACGGGTCTCGAACTCCTGAGCTCATGCAATCCACCCGCTTCAGTGTTCCAAAGGATTATAGGCATGAGCCACTTCACCTGGCTGTATAAATAATTCGTGCTCCAGACAAATAAATTAATCTTTAAAGGTGGAGGTCATTGAACATTTGGAGGAGGAAAAGGGGGAGAAAACCCTCCAGTAAACATTATGTGAGGAAAAAGTCATCATCAAGAAGAAAAGGCTCTTTTTTCTGATTTGCACAAGTGCTTATATATTATAGAAACTAGCTGTAAATCTTTTGTTAGTTTTAGGCATTGTCTCTCACTGTCTGTTAAGTTTGCCTAGTGTTTTCACAGAACAGAAATATTTAATTTAGTAGATCCAAACTATCAATTTCTTTCTTATTTTTTTCTTTTTAAGACAGAGTCTCCTTATGTTGTCCTCGGTAGAGTGCTGTCACGTCACAGCTCACAGCAACCTCAAACTCTTGGGCTTAAGCAATTCTCTTGACTCAGCCTCCCAAGTAGCTGGGACTATAGGCACCTGCCACAACATCTGGCTATTTTTTTTGTTGCAGTTGTCATTGTTGTTCAGCAGGCCCGGGTTGGGTTTGAACCCACCGCCCTTAGTGCATATGGCTGGTGCCATAACCACTGTGCCATGGTAGTGCCCAAACTATCAATTTCTTTCTATATTTTGCATTTTGAAGTCCTGTTAAAAACTCCTTCTCTCTGTGTTTATAGTAGTATTATTCACAATAGCCAAAAATGGAAGCAAACCACATATGCATCAATAGATAAATGAATAAAAGACATAGCATATGCATACAATGGAACATCATCCAAGAAAGGAAATTCTAATACACACCGCAACATGGAAGAACCTTGAGGACATTATGCTAAATGAAATAAGCCATTCACAAAAAAGCACATGCTGTATCATATGATTCCACTTATGTGTGTGCCTATAGTAGTCAAATTCACAGGGATGGAAAGTAGAATGGTGTTTTCCAAGAGCTGGGGGAGAGGGGAATGGAGAGTTTCTTGATGGGATCAAAGTTTCAGTTTTGCAAGAGTTTCAATTTTGAAAAGAGTTCTATGAATTGATATTAATCATGGTAACGCAAATGTGAATGTACCTAGTGCCACTAAACTGTGCGCTCAGAAAGGGTGAAGATGGATTTGGTGAGCATCTCCATCCTGAGGCCTATAGGCTGGTGCTGCAATCTGGCAGGGCAAGAGCTCCCGGGACCCAGAGAACTGCTTCAGTAGCTGGAACAATGCCAGCTTGAGGCCTGTAAGTCAGGAAGAGGCAAATCACAGTGGGGAGGTGCTGGGAGATGCTGCCTATGAGTTTGACATTTGCTTTACCTTTGTGCAGAAGGTGATCTTCTAGACTCTCTGAACAGTGCTGGATGTCACTGACCAAATGAGTCTAGTAATGGCATCTCATTACCTCCTATGGAGCCTCACTAGCTTTTCTATGGAAGCATCAGTAAGGATCAAAAGTATACAGACATCTACTCTCCTGTGAGATTTGAGTAACGTTACTGTAGGAGCTCTACCCAGATCAAGGAGAAAAGGGTACTGATTGCAGCCAATGACAACAGCCTTGTAGGCATTGTCAAGCACCTGGAGGTCTTTGTGAAGAGACTATAAGAGAACTGAACCTGGCAATCAGAATTCCCATTTCTATGAATTGACAAGAATTTGAAGCCCATAAACTATGTAGTTCCTGGTAGGGAAAAAGACTGTGCATAAATCCATGGAAGCTGTGGTTGCCCAGGGCAAAGCCAAGAAGGGGAGGGAAGACTACTATCCTGAGGAGCACCTTCCCTGTGCATCCCATTCCTCTGGACCTCACCCTGCACGTGTCGCACTCACCACACCTGGGCATCTTAAGTTGTAGCTGCAGATGGGGACCAGTGACTCCTGTGTTCATATTAGCCATTACATCTCCTGCACCACTCCATACTATCTGGTCAGAATAGTCCTTCTGGGGCTTGGGTTCTCAGTCCAAGCCCAGGGAAGATACCTCTTACCCAAGACAGCCAAGAGATAGTAACTTGCTAGTGCTTTATATACTCTTGCTAGCACAAGACATAGTTTCTTGCTAGTGCTTTGTTTACCAAGAACCTGCTTAAATAGGTTATAAGACAGAACTAACCCAAGCTATGACCAATGAGGAGAAGCTTAGAGAACCTGTTTGCTACTAGGTGCCAGTCCTGTGCTCTTCTGTAGTCTGGTCCCCCTGGCTCCCCAGGGGAAGATGAATGTTAACTGCATGTGAAGTGAAAAAGCAACTGTTTGCTCCCTGATACCAGTAGGGCTGGTGACTGCATTCAGTTAGTGTGTTGCATTTACTTTTACAAAAAAGCATATATAAATAATGCGAAACAAAAACTCTTCTGGGGTTTCTAACACTAGTTGAAATAGTCACACGTGTGGTCATAAGAAATTAAGCCATTCCTCACACCAATATGGGATGAGTAGTAGGAGTACAATCTACTGTGTATTTTAGTCCCTCCCTGCCTTGTTTTGAGTTGGTGAAATGCCTTTTGGTCATGGCTGAGTGTGCCTTTCACTGTGCATTGCTGAATCATGTCCTAGTTGCTAGGCCCTCCCACATGGGCCTGGTATCCATTCTGAGCATAACTATACTAAATCTTTTCTTTTCCAGATAGGTATCATAAAGGAGTCATTGCAATTTAAAAATAATGGCCAAGGTGATGAATTTTACATTATGTATATTTTTCCACAATTTAAAAAAACTTTTTTTATCTTAAAGTCACAACATATCTTTCTGGATTTCTTTAATTATCTTTATATTTTTTTGCTTTTCACGATTAGGTCTTTAATCCATCTGGAACCCACTAGTGTTTATGGTATGAGGTAGGGACTCAACATTTTCTCCATTTAGCACAATTTCCTAACATCTTCAACTAAATAATCCATCCTTTTCCCCATGGATACCTCTTAGATGGGTAGAAGGATGTGATAAGAAGATAACTAAGTCTCATTCAGCATCTGGGCAAGCTAAGCACTAGGATAATGTCAGCAAGTGACAAAAAGGCCTAGAACCCAAGTCTTTCCAAGGCTCTGGTAGAGTATGCCCTTCCCAGGTTTTCTGCCAACTTTCCTTCTCCTAGAACAGAATGCTTTTCCTCTTCTACTCCAGGGAAAATAGCATGAAAGATGGAAGGCATATGAAGATGGCTTACCAGAAATGATTATGTTCAAATAATCCTGTGCTAAAAATAGAGCCATTTCCCATTTCAGGGATGCACAGGCTCCAAATGCCTTCAAAACTGAAAATGATCCATGGCTATGTCATGTGACAGTGAGACTGAAATTTCCCAAAGGGCGAGCAGAGGTCAGAGGGACGGTGATTTTAGTCATTTGTTCAACAAATTTTCATTGAGCATCTACTGTATTCCAGACTTTGTTCTAAGCCCTGGGGTAGAAAATACAGATTTGTTTTAGGTTGAGATCCCCCAGAAATCTGTGATAAGGAGGTAAAATCTAGTAGTTTATCTGGGAAATGATCACAGAAAGCCCTCAGAAAATGAGGCAGGAAGGAAAGGAAAAGGAAGGGCACCAGGAAGAATATTTTATTATAGACACTTTACCATTATGGGTAACCGAGGTACAACCTTGCCGGGGAATGCTGGGAGCCAATATAGAACATGCTCCCATGTTTTCCCACCTGAGGGTAGAGGACCTGGGATACATACATACCAACTCCTATCAGTCATTGGTTGGGGGCTGCTGGGGTGAGGGGAGTGAGGGGAAGGTATTAACTCACTGGTATTTCCATTCTTCCCCAGTTAGTTCCAGAATGCTCCTGTGCCAGAGTATGCCCTCAAGCAAAGGATGTTGGAGCCTCCTGTGCGCATGCATGGGAATGGTGAGGGCCAAGGGATAAGGGACTGACAAGCATCTCCTATGAGCATCTCTTGGGTATTTTACATGTATTAAGAAGATGGAAAGTAAATTAGCAAAAGCAATGGCAAGGTATCTTTGGAAAAAGATAAGCACCATGAAGAAAACAAAATGCAGGGTGGTATATTAGGGATGGGTGGTGAGGGGCTTATTTAGATTGGGTGGTCAAGGATGGCCTCCTTGAGATGAGGTTCAAGCTGAAACTGAAGGACAGACTGATGGAGAGCAGAGTGGGGAATCCCAGGCCAGAAGAACACAGAGCATAAATGCTTTAAGGTTAAAGACCAGTAGATCGGAAGTATTTTGTGGATGGTGGTGCCATCTACTTAGATGAGGCAGATGGCAGAGTTCGGTAAAGTCAATTTTCTTCCCCCCTGTTAGTTTTGAGGGAAACTCAAATGGGTGTCAAGAAGATGGTTTACCAGATAGGTTCTTTGTAAGTTAAAGGGGAATGTGAGAGCAAGAGAGGTTTTCTTTCCTTTTATTTGAAAATACTAGAGAATGTTTCTATCTGTTGAAAATGATCTAGGAGACAGGAAAAAATTGATGATTCAGAAGAAAAGGGATAATTACAATGATAATTCATGAAGTAAGGGGGATGGTACCCAAGACCACAAATGGAGGGGTTTTGTTTTGATGGGGTCAAGTGCACTCCATCCACTGCACAGCAAAGTCAGATAGTATGCAACATTGCCTTAGATGGACAGATTTGGAGGTGGGGAATAAGGTGATTTAAATATCTCAATGGTGGATGAGACAAAACCTCCATCTCATACGTTGGAGGATTGGGGGTGTATAGGGAAAGGGAGAATGAAAAATCATAGTTTTCCTTTCTTTTTTTTTTTAAGAGTCTCACTTTGTTGCCCTCAGTAGAGTGCTGTGACGTCACAGCAACCTCCAGCTCCTGGGAGGCAATTCTCTTGCCTCAGCCTCCCAAGTAGCTGGGACTATAGGCGCCCATCACAATGCCCAGCTATATTTTTTTTTGTTGCAGTTTGGCCGGGGCTGGGTTTGAACCTACCACTCTTGGTATATGGGGCTGATGCCCTACTCACTGATATCACTGTCCCCTTGGGTAGTGTCATGGTATCATATCTCACAGCAACCTCAAACTCAAAGAGATCCTCTTGTCTCAACCTCCTGAGTAACTAGGATTACAAGCACCCACCACAACACCCAGCTAGTTTTCTGTTTTTAGTAGAGATGGGGGTCGTGCTTTGCTCAGGCTGGTCTCAAACACCTGAGCTCAGGAGATCCTGAGCCTCCCAGAGTGCTAGGATTCCAGGCGTGAGCCACTGTACCTGGCCTACTATTGTTTTTCTCTAAGTGTTTTGTGCAGGTATGATGTAGCAGATGGTTGAACTGAACAAAGGTTGAGATTTTGAAAAGCAAATACAAAAGGAGGGAGGATCAAGGGAGATGAATGTTATGTGCAAGAGTGTGATTGTGATGGGAAGCTAGGGAATCTCTACTGGGTCATGAAGTCTGTGAAGAGAATTATAAAAGCTGATGCATGTACAACTCTCAGAGCAGGACCTACAATGTACATGTTGAAAAGAAATTAGCTATTTTTATTGTTAATACAAGTGAGAAAATGAGGGCCAGGGCTTGATAAAAATATAGGAAGGCCAGAGGGTCTGTTTTAGTTTTCTAAAGTAATAGCTCTCAGTGCCTCTGAGGGGATTCTCTAACCAGCGGTCCATCTGGTGATGCTGCTGTTGATTCATGTATGATAGAATCAAATCCCTCAGGCACCACATCCAAGATACCACTGAGCTTTCATTAGCCGTCCCCTACATGTGCAGGTGAGACCTGCCAGAGGCTCTTCAAGTAAGTGTATTAATGATTGGTTTTCCAAATGAGTCCTGTTCTGTGTCCCTCAGGCCTAACAGAATGGTATCATGTATTATAGCCCTGAAGGCCTTTAGGGAATCCAGTCACAACTTTTCTCAAAAGTCTTCAGGTGACCTTTTAAGTGGATTTGCCTCCAGTAGCTAAAAACGTGCATTACATTGTGTATTGTTCAGAGATTTAAACTGAGAGCACCATTTATTTAGGGCATGTGTATAAAAACTCCGACTGTCTTCCGCAACAAGTGACAATTTAGGAGTCTTGATGGTTTTCTAGTTTAATTACCCATCCCTGCAGGCCATAAGCAGAAGTCGCTTTTCATTCACATTTAAATTAAATTCCTTCTAACAGCACTGTGATAGATAGCAAGTGAGGTGACTTTATAGATCCCTAAGGTAAGACCATGAAAACATAATTATCATCTCTCCCAGGTAAAAGCAAATCACAAGTAATTTTTACGGATTTCAATAAAAGATTGGCTATATCAATTTCTGGATCACATTTGAGAGATAACAAATCAGCTGATGCTTTAATGATAACTCAAATCTAAACCTTTGTAATTTATGTGAACTTCAAGGAGCCATCAATTTTTTTAAGTGACCACAAGGGGGTGATAAAGAACTACCTACTAATTAGGTTCCCCAATTTCTTCTTTAATGGCATCATTTCCTGCTACCCTGTTTCAACACTTGGTCTATCAGGTGGATTGCTTGTGGTTCCCACTCAGTGTGCCCCACCACTCACGTACTATTTTTCCTGATGCTGAAGGTTTAATCTGAGTATTGGGCTAAAGTTTCCTGTGTTTTTAATAAGTTAACGCAATGATGCACTCAGAGGGCATCTGAGACCAGGATGTGGGGGGATTCTTTATTACTTCAAGGTATTGTAACTCCCACCAAGCCTTCTTTGGTGCTGTCTTTCTCACAGAATTTGTCATGATTGACATGGATAAACTATAAGATGTCAAATGTTTTCAACACAAAAAAATGATGTTTGAGGTGATAGATATGCTAATTACCTTGATTTGTTCATTACATCTTGAGTATGCTTGTATTAAAGTATCACTGTGTCTCTACATATATATATAATCGTATTTATTACATATAGTAATAAATATGCACAATTATTATGTGTCAACGAAAAATTAGAAAAAAATACTTTAAAAAGTGCTTTTGGATTCTATCTTCACTCCCCAGATATTTACTATTCCTTGCCCAGTGGACTCAGAAGTTGTATCTGGGGTCCTGATAAGAATGGGTAAAGGACAAAAACCATGGGTTAAAGGTAGCAGAGGCTGTAGTCCTTCAGTTCTCCTAAGCTGGAACAAAAGGCAGCAGCTGAAGCCCAGCATGAGATATGAGATCCCTTAGATGCCCTGCAGGGAGTTTTGACTCTGAACCTCAGACTCCTATGGTACCTTGAATGAAAGGCACCCATCTATGTGTAAATCGCCTTTCACATGAAAAAGTTTGTAGGCTGTTCACTAAAGTATCATCCCACCATCAGTTCATAGGGGGCAGAGCTCCAGACTAACAATGCAACAGGTAAGCCACCTAACCCCACAATGACATCCTCATTAAGTCAATGCCGAGTTCAAACTGGCATGTCATCTGACACAATAATGCATGGATTAGGAACATCCAATGACAGACAGTATGTCATTCCCTCCTCTTATTGACACTAACTCTTCTAAATGTTTCCCAGTAGGGAAGAAATACAAACATTCCTCCAATTTATGACTCCCTCCACACACACTTCCATCATCCAGATAAAAAGGGACTTAAGTGTCTTGTCTTATGTGGCCACATAAAAGGAGGCTTCAAGGCTGAAGGCTTATTTAGTTTTGCTCCTGTTTAATTCTAGCTGATTCACTTGGCCCTTGAACTCAGATAAGCACAATGTCCTACCACCTGGTTTTCACATGATCATAGTGCATTGGAAAAAAAAAAAAGACTCCCTTGGTTTAGTTACAGCAGGACCTCCCTTCTCTTCCACACCAATTTCTGGCTCGGCAAGTCAGAGGCCCAGAGTAACTGGTGTGTGTGGGCGATCTAATGAGGTTCTTTTCCTGAGCTGTAAATACTCATTTCGTTCCATTAGCTAGATCCCAGACGGTGGCACACAGAAGCCTACAGTACCACTCTGCATTTCTCAAGTTATTTTGGTTAAATGCCACCCCAACTAGGACAAGACTGTCCCTTCCATTTGATCAGAGCCACTCCCTTTTTAGGGTAATTAAGAGCTCCAGTTACAGGCAGAGCAGGCTGCTTCCTGGCTGTTTCCTCTGCCTCAGCAGGGCCAAGACTAAAAGGCGGAAGACGCATTGCTGCTAGTGGCACATCACTCCAGGTCATGCCTCTCCCAAAGGTCCTACTTTCCTGTGACCTCTGTCAGTTTTAGAAGTCCAGGGACAAACCTACTTGTTCTCTACCATCTTCCATTGTGCACCCCGAAGCAACTGCAAATCAAAATCTATGTGAAAGGCACAGGGAGGTATTGTTTGGCTACTGCCATGTTCCTGCATCAGTTCAGACATAGTCTATATTCCCTCCTCAATTACCCAATGCCTCTTAGTCACTTGTGCCTCCAAAGCAAAGACCAATTAGACCTGTTACTTTGCTCTCAGGTACTTCACTAAGCCTCCTAGTCAGCTTTCCCAGCTGAGGAAGATGGATCTACGTTTATGGATCCATAAACTTGCTAGTTTCAGTAAAACTGCAGAAATCTGTAATACTTTATTTCTATTGCTTGCTCGAAGGGAGAAGGCTAAATGATCTGTTTTTCCTCTAAGGATTGGAACTACTCTAAGTCTTATCAGGTATCTTTGGCTCATAGGCTAAAGGGAGGATGATCAGAAGTGGTCCTCACAAAAGATTGGCTCAAGGCTTTTCATCCCATTTACTCCACCCCCTCCCATGGCCTGCCACATGAAGTTATTACTGGAGAGCTTACTTATGGGTCCTAGGATAAAGGGTGTTTTCTTCCCATCGCTGGGGCCTCCTCCACCTCACCTTAACAGGAGATAATTCTTTTCTAGGTACTAGTGCAGCTGTAAGCCAATGTTTTTAGGCTACACTTGAATATGGATATTAATGTTAGTTTTGGCTTTATTTTTTCAGCTAACAGTAGAACCACTACACAATGTTAATAGGTGAAAAACTGCAAGCTTATTAATAAGTTGGAAAATCCTCCCAAACCTCTCTCAAATTAATGAAATGAACTTACCAAATTTGGCACTATATTCTGGTGTGCCCATCTCTTAATGATCCAGTCTTTCTTGACTGGAGGTACAACGGAGCGACAAAGTAACAAACCTATCACTTAGTGCCTCTGAGAAGCAATCTTTATCTTGTTTTCCCAAAAGCAGTATCATCAAAAATAGAGACAAGCTATCACTGGGTACAGAATGAACTGATCCAAGTGGTAAGACTTTGTTTATACCATCATTGTTCGAATGCATGTAAAGCTGAAAAGTTTGCACGTGTGGATGCAGTTCTTAGCCTTGGCTACATGCTATTTTATGGCATGGTTTGTACAACTAAGCCATCTAACTACTTGGCAGAAAGCAGAAGTCTGGAACTCAAAAGTATGAGCTGCAGAAATCTTGCAATTAAGTATTACAAATTATATTTCTCACACCACCAACACCCCTGGTCATTGTCATTTGTGGCTCTTGCTTCCTTTAGTGAAACACACATCAAAACCATAGTGTAGTGGCTTTTCTGGCTGCCAGCTGGGACTGAAATCCCAACTGTCATTTTCCAGCACTACTGGGAAGCTAACCTGAAGCCTAGTTATCTTCTATTAGTAAGAAAGGAGATACTTCCCATCTACACTTGCCACAAAAAGGCACTTTGTGCACAAGCCTATTATAACACCTGGCACTTTGGGACTGACATATGTTGGTAGCCCCCTAACACAACTGATAAAAACTCATAAAAGAACTCATATGTGCTAACAGCTTAAAGTTTAAATGTCATACTCTAAAAAAATTTAACACTACATTCTAATAAATGTCACAACTTTTACTTGGCTTGCAAGTAGTACTCCTACTTCTATTTTCTTAAGTCAGTAAATGAAAAACACAAGCTACATTAACAAAGGTTCTCCCCTCGCTCTGGTTATATCAGCAGCTGACACTGATCAGAAAAAATATTTGCAGAATGAAAACACCGATTATGAAAGACAAAACATATGTGTATTTTACTTACTTAGATTTGGGAGCATAACTGCTCACAAAAGGATTCACAGTTTTTTTTTATTGTTAAGCTGCAACATACATGGTTTAATACAACAAAAAACATTTAATAAATGAAAAGTAATAAACTAAACAATAAACAAATAAACACTCAAAACAAAATATTTTCCATTGGAAACATGTTAAGATGAATACGGGGTTTTGTTACCATCTTACTGCAATTTTCTTATGTGTTACTAGCCTACATACCCCATGTTTTCTGTGATCATGCAGATGTGAATGGAAGTTTGAATGATTAAATAAATGAGAAGTCCGTTTACTGCAGAGAATCATTTCACAAGGCAGCCAAACTGGGTTTAGAGAACAAAATTATTCAAGAAATTCTCCACGTATTTAGGTTCATTTTAGAATCCATGAACCTTAAGCTGCTCCTCCTTGACAATGCCAACCTAAAAAATAAAATTTAATTTAGTAGAATCTGATGAATACGTAAATTCATTCCCAAGAAAATAAAGAACAATCATTAACATGTTATTGCACCACTGTTACCGGTAGCATGCACTTTTAATAAAATTCAACACATACATGAATACTTTGCATGTTAAGAAACCCTGTGTAAATACAGATCATTCCAATGACAAAATAAATCAGATAAAGCTATCTGCTTTATCTCAACATAAGTACCAAGTCTTTACTTCACGCAATTACCTAATTTACTTCATTCACATGATTTTTACTAAGTAGTAAATAATTCCTATTGCTTTTAAATACAATTTTAGAAGCATCTCAAATTTATAAAACAGCATCCATTAATCTCTTACCTCCAAGAGAAACTGGCAAATATTTTTTCTTTGGTCACCTTGAAGCTGAATAACCTCTCCGTATTCGGGATGTTCAATCACAGTACCATTACAGGCAAATTTCTAAAAAAGGCATATAAACCGCACAACATAATTTAATCAAATACAAGGAACTTTTGTTCCACCACAAGAATAAAATTAACTATTTCAGTAGGCTTGATTATATTTAAGAAGCAGATTTTGTCTCCTATAATCCAAGACACTTCCAAATTAAATTGATTTCTAAATGAATCAGCAGGTCACATAAAGGAAATGATCTTATATATATCATCAAGAACTAAATATTTTACACTTTACTTTAAAATCACATAATTTTATTTAAGATAGGAGACTATCCATGTTGGGAGAATAACCATATTGTCTGTGTGCTAATTATAAGAATGAAAACAAGGTGAGTCCAGTCATTTTCATCCACACTGGTACTTTCAATTAAAGGTGTGAATCATAATCCAATTCTGAGGTGTGTGTCAATAACTCTATTTTAATCCTTTCTTCCTAACTCCTTTACCTTTTTGAAAGCTTTCACAAGTTTCTTTTTGTCATAATCATCTGCAATGCCCTGAACAGTAGTCAGTGTCTTTCTGCCGTTTCGTTGCTGGATTCTTATATGAATGTAATCCTCAGTCCCTGCCGGGAGTAAGTCGTCACCCTTAGTTGCATCAGCAAAGGGGTCTACAAAGAGATACCAAAAAAATCCAAAGTTGAAAAATATTGTTTTAGGGAGCACTTTCCAGAATACAGTAGACTAGGAATCAAGATAGTCAGCAATGAAGGTTCTAGTGCTTTTGCTTTTTTTTTTTTTTTGCAGATGGGGGTGGAGTATTAATAAAACCTCCAAGGTACTCATAAAAAGACAAAAATTTGAACAAGTATGTCCGTTGTAGAAAAACGTTGTTTATAGGTGGATAATGTTACCGCTGAACACGACACTCTAACAACAGAAAAGAGATTTATAAAACCTAATTTTATAGCCGCTATAAAAATGTGCGTCATCTGGATTACATTCTGATGAAGACAACCAACATCAAGTATGCCCACCAGTCATTTAACCATGTGATGTGCCTTGCAAAAAATACAATTAAATGCGTATCGGGAGGCCCAATTTTAAAAATTACTACGTAAGCAGAGAAGACTGAACCACTACCCCGTGACAGATCAGAGACCTGTGTTTGCATCTTTTGGTAAATGCCCCCCAAAAGATCCTCGAGCACTCCCGACCGCGAACGGACGCGGCTCCCCAAAGCCTGCGGTCGGGCACCCGGCTCGCGAGCAGCGGAGCCGACCAGGAGCCTGCGGAGCCGGGTCGCGGAGGTGGCAAGGGGCTGAAAGCGCGGCGGGAGCGCGGTCCAGGCCCGGGCAGGGGGCGGCGCGGGGTCCGGAGCCGTCCTCGGGGAGGGGGTCGCCAGGGACCCAGTCGCCATTTTCCGGGCGCCGAGACAAAGCCACACTCGGGGTACGGGGAGGGCAGAAAGGGGACCCCCGGCCCGGGCGGGTAGCGGAGGCCGGCCGAGACGCGTGCGGGGCAGGCCGCGGGGCGGCGGCGGCGGCGAGCTCGTCTTACCGAAAGATTGGAGGTTCTGGATAGTGGACATGCGATACTAGTGTGAGGCCGGAGAGGGGATAAAATTCCTGCGGGGCCCGCCCGGATCACCGTGTCAGGAGGCTGTAGTGGCGAGAAAACGGAAATCAATCAGGAACTGCTTCGCCCGGGGCTGGGACGCGACTGCAGCGGCGGCGGCGGAAGCCAAGAGGAGGCAGGAAGAGGCGAAGAAGGAGGCGGAGGAAGAGGCGGCGGCCACGGACGGGAAGACGCGAGAGAAGAGGCGGCGCTGCAGCTTCTCCCACAAAATGGCCGATGGAGACTATTTAGCCGCGCCCGCCGCCCCGCCCGCGCGACCCGCCAGCGCCGGGCATCCTGGAACTCGTAGTTTTCCGGAGGCGGCGGAGTCTGGAAAGCCCGAGGCCCGCGGGCCGCGGGGACCGCAGTTCCCGTCAGGGAGTGCGCCGTCCAGCGCCGGCGGAGACCCTGGGAAGGGTTCGGTTGGGGCGTGCTCGGCCGCGAACCGGAGTCCCTCCCTGACATTGCTTGGGCGGTGCAGTGGTGTCGCCAAGGGCTTACTGTTGAAGGCTAATCTCTTATCAGTCACCCTTTGAACCCCGGGTAATGTAAGTAAAAGAGGGGTGCAGGTGCAAAACAAGCCCTCTGGCCTCAGCTTTCGACTTGCTGGCGGTTCCTGAGCATTGACTGCATCAAAATTCCAGCCCCTAGTTGCCGGAGCCGTGTTAATCCCCCCGCAAATACTGGAGGTGGGAGCCTCTCTTCTAGTATTGGACGGAACGTGGATGCCGACTCCAGCATGCATCTCTGGAAGGCTTGCTGAAACAGACTGATAGACTCCCAGAGTTTCTGTTACAGAAAGTCTGGTTGTGGGGCCCCATATTTGCGATTTTAATAAGCTTCCGGGTTGATACTGGTGCTGCTGGTCTGGGACCATGCTTGAGAACCACTGTGCACCTTCATTAGGGGCCTGGCGTCTAGTGAGGGCCAGGAATGTGTGAACAGAACATAACAGAAAACCTGGCTGTCAACTACTCTTTATAAAGGTCCAACATAGAACTACAACAAGATTGGTGCCAGGTATAAGGTGAAGGTGAGCTCAGCAAATAGGTTATTTGACAAAGAGGTACCACAATTGTAATGTCTTTCTTAGCAAGGTACACAAAAACAAATCAAAGACTTTGAGAATTGGCTCACCCAGACAAGTGCTGAATTGTCAAATGTGGCTGGCTTTCTTTGAAAGCAAAGAGGTAGACTAAAATTTAGGGATTCTTAACCTTTTTTTAGTGCAATGGCAGTTCTGTGAATTCTGGGGACGCTGTCTCAGAATAATGCTTTAAGTCCATAGAGTAAAATGTGTGTGATTACAAAGGAAAACAATTCTGCTGAAATTACTAACAATACATCAATAACATTCTGCTTCTTTATTAATATGTTAATAGAGTTAAGCTTAGCGGCATGTCTAATAGCTACTGTAAGTTCAAAAACATGATATAACAAAGATGATAAAGATACTTTGAGACGTCTGTAACATCAGAAATGTAATGTGAAATTATCTGTGAGTTCTGTTGGTGCAAAGTGGTAGGTGCATCTGATAGTTCTGTAATGTTGCCTACATTCATACTGGAAGGAAACGCTAAATTTTGCTTTCTAGAGATTAGTGAAAATGCAGATGTTATCCTTTTTCCCCATCCAGCTTTGGGGATCTCCACTCCAGCCCTTTGCACCAAGGATCTGTAGGCCCCAGGTTAAGAATACCTGAATTTAATAGTCTTTGAGGATTAGAAGTGATAATAGGTACCACATGTACCACTTATTGAGTACTTATTTGCCGATTGCAAGACTTATATATAACATTATGGATCTTCATTGCTAGTTTATAAAGTATTATTCTATGTAGCAGATAAAGAATGGAGGCTTTTGTAGGTTAAATAACTTGCCTAAAAATTCTAATTCTTAACTCAGGACTCTAACTATATTTTTAGTCTTCTAGCCCTGATTCAAAGAAAAACACCTTTCTTATCCCACACACAAAGTTCTAGAGCTTTTTCCAAAATGTCTTCATCAATATGCTTTAAAGAAATTTTTAATAATTCAGTTTTATACTCTTAACATTCTTATTTTCTAGATAAACATTCTTATTTTCTAGATTTTTAATATTCTAGATAAAATGCAAGATAAACAAAATACATCTCTGTTTACTTACTTTCTTACTATATGTACATAATTATTTTGTATAGATTGTTTCTCAGAGCCAAGAAAAAAATTCCAGAAATGTCAGAGTTTTTATGGTTATTACCCCTATAAGCATCATCCTTTCTTAGACCTAGTCAGCGTTTGCATCAGAAACCTTCAAGGGCTCAGAAATCTATAATCAAAGCCAGTGTGAATACATGTTAGATAAAGTTGTGGATCTTGCCTAGCTTTGGGTTTAGACCTGCACTGTTCAGTACCATGAATCACTAGCCACATGTGGCCATTTGGCAAGCCCAATGTTACTCGTTTAAATGGAGATGTGTTGTAAGTATAAAATAGATGATAACTTTCTGAAGACTTAAATTGCCTTAATTTCACCTGTTTGTTTTTCTTTTTTAAAATGTGGCTACTAGGAATTTAAAATTACAGTGGCTTACCTTCTTTTTCTATTAGTGCTGCTTTAAAGAGAAGCAATTTGACCTAGATGTAAAGTCATCAGAAATAGAATAAACTAAAATATATAAAATTAAGTATTTTTATTTCTAAATGATACCAGGCTAGTTAAAGGTGATTATTTCTTGCCTTATTTCAGAAAAGAGGTTAGGGCACTCACAGAGAACAGTAGTATTAACTAAAGGAATGAGAGAAGATAAACTGAGAGAGGAAAGCCCTGCAAGCCAGAGGTTGGGGTTAGACCCCCAATCTGGCTCTAATATCCTAGCAATTAATACAAAAAGGAAATCTAGAAAACCCATATGTCTATAGGATTGAAACATACCGGTTGTGCAGGAGGAATAGGTAGGTCTGCCTAGCCCTGAACCACAGGAGGTGTTTTTCTTGGCCCTCATAAAGGGGACACTGTGATGTAGTAGACAGCATCTGTAGCAGTTTGCCTGCAGTGAAGGCAATGATAGATTTTATGCAGCTGTTTCTTAGACCTAGTAGTCATGAAGACATGTTATTTGGTTAGAACCTTGGGCCCTTATCTATTCATTGGTTGCCTACTGTGGTGGAAACACGATAACGTACCACTTAGATTTTTTGTTTTGGGGGTGTAAATAATAGACATCTCCAGCTGCTACACTCTGAATTCTGCATTACTTCCTGCTGAGGCCACCCTTCCCACGGGGTGTTCCCACCCAAAGCCTGTTCTCAAAAGATGTAGGTGTCTTGTGATGAGGGACTCTGGCTTAAGCACTTTGCATTGGCCTAGCTGTGTTAGTCCATTTTGATTGTGAGAAAGGTATACCTAAGGCAGAGTAATATATAAAGAAGAGTTATTTGGCTCACAGTTCTATAGGCTGTACGGGAAGCATGGTGCCAGCATCTGCTTCAGGGAGCTGCCAGTTATGGTAGAAGTGAAGGGGGAACAGACCCCCTTCATCATATGGTGAGAGAGGAAGCAAGAGAGCAATGGGAGTGGTGCCACACTCAACAACCTGTTCTCACGAGAGCTAATAGAAGCAGAACTCACTCACGGTACCAAGCCATTCATGAGGGATGCACTCCCGTGACCAGCACCTCCCACTAGGACCTATCTCTTCATTTGAAATTGAGGATCAAATTTCAACATGAGATTTGGAGAGGACAAACATCCAAACTTTGAGGGGACTTAGATGTATGCTGAAGTCTAGTTTCTTCTTATTCCTCTCTCCTTCATAGGGTCATGATTACCTGGCTCCATCAAGCCTGTCTTGATGTCTGCTTCTCAAAGGAGCCAAATTGATGCATATAATTCTAGCCAAGTCTGTGAAAAGACAATAGGTAGAAGGAAAATTCCAGTTTAAATAACCGATTATTAACACAAGTCTTTTCCTCCAAACTCTGAAATCTAGTGAACTGCTTTGGGTTTCTTGAAGCCAAGAAAACTTTTTCATAGCTCACGTGAGGACTTAAAAGTCTTCTATCTGTATAAAAACAGGCTAGATAGTTGTTTTTCTGGGTGTTTACCCTAAAATAAGCCCTTTATATTTTGCATATTTAAAGGTAAGAAAATGTGAACACACTGAAGGCAAAAGGAATATTTGCTTAGTTACTTACGGCAGGTATCCCAATCTCCTTAGGGACAGCTCCTGCCTACCTTTAATTGGGAAGACTCCAGGGCCTTTTTACTGCATTAGTGAAATGGGAAATTACTATTCCCACGTGATCAGTGAGACTAGTACTTCCATGACGCCAAATGCAAAGAGAAAATCGAAAGAATGAATGTTTTATGCATTCCTTGAGAATCATGACTAGTATTTCTTACTTCTCAGCTTTCAATGAGAGTTAAGTAGCTGAAGGTTTAATGCTGCATGTCCTGGCTAGAACCACATTGTCAAGTGGTTCAAATAAACAGAACTCAGTTGCTATCCACTTGTCTAAAATAAAAATGATTATTGAGTCAGTGTTTCTGTAGAATGGATCAGAAGACCTACAGAAGAGAAAGACATAACCTAGGCTTGTTTCCTAATCTAGTTTTGTTCTCAACCATTTTCCTGGGAGAAGAGTAAGGAGAGGTGGGTAGATGGGTGAGCACTTAATTAAAAAATTGATAGTGACAATGACCAATGGGTTGGCAAA
The DNA here is from genome assembly GCA_963574575.1 of Galagoides demidoff. Lineage (NCBI taxonomy): Eukaryota > Metazoa > Chordata > Mammalia > Primates > Galagidae > Galagoides > Galagoides demidoff. The sequence continues at coordinate 23,447 of CAUYQV010053775.1, forward strand.
TAAACACATTATATGTGGAATATACACAGAACATAATGTTAAACAAAAATTACGCAAGTGTTAAAGAGGAGTATTTTTTATTATTTTCTGGGATTTTGTGGATCTAAAAGGAGAGGTAAAACAAGTCTTATGTAATCATGAAGCAAACATAAAAATAAGAAAATTTCAGAGATCTGGTAGGTTAAAGACTTCATAGAGTTGCTGGGTATGATGACTCATACCTATAATCCTAGCACTCTAGGAGGCTGAAGGAGGGTGGATTGCTTGAGTTCAGGAGTTGAAGACCAGCCTGAGCAAGAGCAAGACCCCTCTCTTTACTAGAAATAGAAAAAACTAGACAGGTATTGTGGTGGGTGCCTGTAGTCCCAGCTACTTGGGAGGCTGAGGCAGGAGCATTGTTTAACCCCAAGAGTTTGAGGCTGCTGTGAGCTATGATGCCATGGCACTCAACCCAGGGCAATGGAGTGAGACTCTGTCTCAAAAAAAAAAAAAAAAAAAGACTTAATGGAATTAACTTTATGAACTATGAAGAAATTTCTCTGAGGTAGTTAACTCTCCGGTGGTGATCTTAATTAGAAGGGTACGTGGCCATGCCACTCAACTTCTGGTCCCAAGGAAGGAGCAGGGATGCACTCAACTTGCTTCCCCTTCATCATACCTTTTTGTTGTCAGGAGTGATGAAGGGTCTGAGATTTAATCTTACTGAGTTTCATATATGCTGATAGAAAACACAAGACTCCGGAGTTAGGGATAAGACTTTATCTCATAACAAAAGCAGTAGCCAGAGCTTAGTGTGCTTGCTGGTTCAAGCCCCAAAGTCCAAGTGCCATGGGAGCAATACCGGTGGGCCTCAGTATGTACAAATACAGATGGTGCCAAAAAGTGTATACACATGTTAAACGATGTTATCTATGTATTGTTTTTCAAAGTGAATTGAAGGTACTGATAGAGGGTTCCTCTCATGGCTGAACAGGGACTCCCCATTTTCTAGGCCTGGGTGAGTTCAGAAATCAGTATCAACACAGACCCCCACCTCTAGGCACAAACCTTTTCCAGGCTACCTTCAAGCAAGATCATGAACAAAACAGCCTGATGGATTCTGGGCGGTTCCTCCTTGTGCAGGGAGCACACAGGCCACATTCCTTACCTTGAGGCAAAAACTGCAAAGATGCGTTCCTGTGCTAATTTTAGTATTATTTTCTGCCAGCAGACTTCTGGCCAATTGTAGCATATGTCCCCCAAATTCCCTGCCTGCAGGATAGGATTTATACCCCCTATACTGAAGGCTTGGGGGTTTCCTACTTGGAGTCTCCCCCTCTGCTGTCAGAGGTTCTGTTCCTCTTTTCTGCTTATCAATCTTTCCTTGTCAATAAACCCTGTCCTGTCACTAATCTGCGTAATCTGAGGTTTCATTCTTCTAATTCTGAGATCAAAAGAATCTGACACCCAGTGCAGGGAAATTCTAGCAACAAAACCATTACTGGTCAAGTATACTGAAATAAAATCTTAAGGCTCCCCCTAAGTGGCTGACTGGATGCTGTCTTGTCCAAGAGGATCTCCAAAACTGAGTTGCTAGCCATGAGAAAGGAGACCTGACGCTCCTCATCATGCCCCGCTGCCCTTCTTAGAGATGTCCTCTGTGGCTCACTAACAGGCCTATGGCTACACAAGACCTACCTACAAGTCCTCAATATACATAACAACCCTCAAGACTGTCTGGTACTTTGTCTCTAATTAACAGACCTTTTACTTTAAGCATTCCTTTTCACTGACTCCTGGTCTTTTAAGCCAAGCCTAATTCAGGCAATTGTCAGCTAAAAAATCTTTAGCCCCTCCTATCACCTGTAAGCCCTCTCCCACTTCCAAACATTCCCACCTTTTGGGGGCCAAACTAATGTATGTTTTCCATGTATTGATTTATGACATCACCTATAATTCCTGTCTCCCTAAAATGTATAAAACCAAATTGTAAGTCCACTGTTACCAGCTACTGTTAACCTGAACAAACATTTCATACAAGGCATTGCTGGTTGGGCCCTAACAACACTGGAGGAGCCTAAGTGCTGACAGCTAGAGATTGTTTATTCCCTTCCAAGGCCTATGGTCATAGATATGTTAGGGAACTGGACTCAAGGTATCAGTCAAGGACCCAGGGCACTCTGTACACCCAGAGAAGTGTTGAGTAACTATAGATTTTGTCTAAAATAAAGATGCTTTGAAGATATAACCACTTTAAGATAGGAAGATACTGCAAAAGTTTGTAAGCTATGCTGGGGAATTTGTTTGACATATACTATTGAAAGCACATTTAGTGAGAATGAGATGGAGTCATTCAGACTAGGGCTGCGACAGCACAGCTGGTCTGGTCAGTTTAGGTCCTATGTGACCTTCACTTCATGTCTTATTCTTGCTGTTTTGTAAATTCAGCCTTAACTTAAAAGTGTATATCTTGAGTAGTTTAGGGCAACTGATGTAGGAGATTGTAACAGGGGTCCTCAAACTTTTTAAATGGGGCCAATTCACTGTCCCTCAGATTGCTGGAGGGCTAGACTGCGGGCCCTGGGACGAGTTGGCTGCTAAGCAGGACAGGCAGCGGCAGCAAAAACACCCGGTGGGCTGGATGGATGTCCTAGGCGGGCTGCATGTGGCCTGCAGGCCGTAGTTTGAGGACTCCTGAATTAGAATATTGTTTTGGGTCATGGGTAATGCTGATGATTGTTGTTTAAGATAAAAATTAACGTGATTTTTACTTTGAACTTTTATGTATAAAATTATGATTTTAGAAATGGAAGAACAGTACAGTCTTGAAGAGGTTCCTCTCACTGTTCCCCAGAATCCCAGCATTCTGACAAAGTTTGGTAGACCCATCCCCATCTCTGCATATTGACTGACAGTGACAGGCAGTGAGACCCTCTTTGTCCAGTAACACTATGATGGGTAATAACATTGCTGGTGTTTACTGTGAGAATAAAAAGTAACAAAGGGCAAGAGGGGACAAAACAGTTATTTGAAGAAATAGATACCCTTGCCGTTCTCTGGAACTGCTCGATTTTCTGTAAATAAAAGTGAAACTGTTGCTCTCTCCTGCTTCTCTGTTGATTGCCTTGGGTGACAAGTGGACTCTTCTGTCTGGCAACATTACCAACATGAGTCCGCTTGCTTCTTGCGTGTGGCTCCAGGTCATGGTCCTCAAAAAGAAACCTCCTTAAATTATTTTACAGAGTATGGCTTCTTTTCTGTTGACACTGGACATGTTGCACACATCTATTTTCCTGCAATTCATACAATTTGGGGAAATGATCAATTTATTTCCAACAAGATCTCTTTAAGTATGTATACTTATTATTTTTGGCACCCCCCCCCATATTTAAACCCTAGAAAATGCTCACAGGAAGCTGACTCAGTTGGGATAAATCCCCATCTTACTGTTTTTTCTTATTCCTTCCTGCTTCTTGGAATGCAGACATGGTTCTAGAAGTCCAACAGCCATCTTGGACCATGAGATGACCTTGCCATATGGATGTGCTGCAGTTGGGGGTGCAGAATGATAGAGGGAGCCGAGGGTTCTGGACTGCCAGCCTGTGGACTTGTTATATGTGAGAGAAGAAACTGCACGTATTTAAGCCTCTGCTTTGTTGAATTTTCAATTAAAAGAAATTGAACCTAGGCGGTGCCCATAGCTCAGTGGGTAGGGCACCGACCACATACACCGAGGCTGGCAGGTTTGAACCTGGCCCAGGCCAGCTAAAACAACAATGACAACTACAACAAAAAAAATACCTAGGTGTTTTGGCAGGCACCTGTAATCCCAGCTACTTGGGAGGCTGAGGCAAGAGGATCACTTGAGCCCAAGAGTTTGAGGTTTCCTGTGAGCTGTGATGCCATGGCATGGCACTCTACCCAGGGTGACAGCTTGAGACTCTGTCTCAAAAAAAGAAAAAAAAGAAGACAATAAAAAAGAAATTGACCCTAACCATAACCTGAGGAACACTACTGCCTAAACAAAACTCCAGGACTCCGAGAAGTTGGGCCAGCACTCTCCTAGTGTTGTATGTCAGACTTGTATGTGTCTTGGGTCACGTTCCCCATCTGAACCACGAGCCCAGCTCAATGTGAGATGTAGGAGGATGTACTAGAAACAAACTGGCAATATGTGCGTCTCCTCAAACTTCAGAGGCCACATGGCAGGGCAGATGTCCATTAACTGCCTTGGGTTCATAGTGTTTCTTCAATAAACATTAGTGGCAGGCCATATCCTATAGGAGTATTAAAGGGAAGAGGATCAAATTTAGCATTGTTTATTTTCTGCCTTACAAACATTGCACCTAGACTCTTACCATGAAGTTGGAAGTGGAGTCAGGTTTACAAAGTCTCAAATCAATCCTTTATTTTGGCTTTTTATAATTTGATTAAGTATTGGAGGGTTGACAGCCAGCTGGCATATCTGACTATTCCCATGTCAATTGTTATATTATTAAAATACTTTCACACTGGTGGGGAAATAGCTGTTGTCCAGCCTCCTAACACTGAGCAGCTGAGCCAAGAGTGGGCTCATGCCTCAAAGTCTCAACCTTTAGAACCAGGGGTGGAAACCTTTTATAAGGGCCTTTTGGTCTGAGAGGCAGAGTCCTTAATACAAGTCGAATTTGACAAGAGCCTACACCTGATAGGGGGAGTCCTTACCAGGGGAAGCTGGAGTTTTGCAGTCATTAATAAACTCTTTCAGCTGAGCTTCCTGTCTTAAAGGGGGAGTGTTGAAAGTCCTTAGAAAGATGGAGTCGGGGCATAACAACACTTGGTCCCTAACACCACTACCCTTTGGACCTTCCAGACCACTATGTGAACCAGTAAGTAAAAGGTGAATGCTTAACAGCTGAACTTTCTTGGACTCAGTTGCTAACCATTTGCAAAGTTTGCCATTTGAGCCCACAGTGTCATTATCCTAGTGATGTGTTAACTGCTGCCCCAAATTTGTCCATAGTTTGATTGAAACGGTATAGGGGATATTGTTCCCGATATGTCACAGTCCACCCCTGGATCAAATCAGATCATCAGGGAAACTGAGAATGTATATTGCATTTCAGTTAGCCCTGCCACTCTCGTCACCTGCTTGAGAACACCTGGTTGTGCTGAATTGTGTTTTGGGGCGATGTCATCATTCTGTGCTGAGAGACAGGGAGGGAAACAACACAGATGTCAACTACCTCATAGGAAAGTTTTCAAGAATATGGTTTTTATAGCATGGTATCAATGTATAAGGATCCTTAGAGAAATGCCCAACTGCTTTTGGAAGTAAGAATAATTGTATTACTCCCAAGAAACTGGTCTCTTTTTAACCTTATAAACTTTATGAGGCAGTTTTTCCTTCTCCCGTTGTTGTAAGTAGACTTACATCCATTCTGGAATGAGGCAGAGAATAAAGAAATAAATAAATGAAATGAAACATACTACATTTAGGTAAGGTTATGAAAAAGATCAAACCTAAACACATAGGCATTTTGCACCTTTCTCCCCCACACTGGAATTTCAACATTAACTTATCACAGATTTATACTGAATGTTTATGAAAATCAATCTTCAAACTTCTGGAATAAAAATAATAACTAACTGAAAAGGATATTTTCTTTAAATTTACATCCGTAGACTTACAATCTCTTCCTTTTGTTACCATATTTTTACAGAGAAATACTTCAGCACAGTCAAGGCCTTGCAGAATGAAATTTGAAAACTTTAAGGTAAACAATAAAAATGTTTTTGTAGATTTTGTTTTAATTTGCCCTTATCAAACTCAGGGGGAGTCTGTTCTTTATCATTTTCATATGCATGAAATGTGGACATATCCACGTTTTATCTTCTGGGCTTGCCTTTCCCTGTTTTTCTTTTGTTAACAAATAATTTGAAATCTCATCCCACGTAACACTAGAATATCCTGTGTTCTAAGATTTCTAACGATTCCCAAGGGACTTGTATCTTTTTTATTTTTTTTGGTTGCTCTTGTTGTTATCTCCAACTCTAAATTCTTTTTCTGGTTGAATTATTTACCCCAAAGATAATCACCCCTTTTCCTTCCTTACTTATCAAAATATTACTAACAGGGTTATTGTCTGTAATACCTTTCTGGAAGAATTGAGGTAACTGAAGAGGCTACATACAGCACAATACAAAATGGGGATCACCTTGAAGTTCCGTGTTAGGCATCGTCTCCCTGGCTATGGCTGTTAGAAGGAAATAATCTTCTTTCTCCTGAGACCACTGCCTGCTGCCAGGTTGCTGGCCCCACATCCTCTTTTTGTTTCTTGGGCAGCAAAACCACTCACCAGGCAAAGATTAAATTTTTCTGGTACTTTAACCTGCAGAGCAATTTAACTGCTTCCTTCAGCTCCCTGTTCATCTCAGAAAAGAGGCCTTAAAAAGGTATGCTGGGGCGGCACCTGTAGCTCAAAGGAGTAGGGCTCCGGGGCCCATATGCTGGAGGTGGCAGGTTCAAACCCAGCCCTGGCCAAAAACTGCAAAAAAAAAAAAAGCTATGCTGGGTTCTCCATACCACATAAAGGCAACAATAAGAAGCAGTGGGAATATTTTACATTACGGTTTGCTTTAGTTTTGGTAAAGCAAAATTTTCAGTAGGGCTCTCTCTGTATCAACCAGGACACGTGGATTATGAGATCTGGCATCAAATGCTGCAAATATAATAAAATCTACAAGCATAGGGAAAGGCATATGAAAACTGTATTGTAGTAATAAACACACTTTTATCTGATAGTATTGAACTATTAGTAGGGTAGCTAATCAGAAAAGTCACTTAATGTGAAGATTTATAGAAATAATTGCTATCTTATGTTTTATATTTTATTATATCTAATTTGTTAATCCTTCAATGTCAGGCTAATAATTAGGATTCTCTGGTTGTCTCTCTTTTATACATTCTACCTAAAACACATGTATTAAATTGTCGTTTTTAAAATTTAGAATGAGAACTTGTAGATTTTTGAAGCAATCAGTGCAGAATCTACCTAGATGAGTATGATTATTTTCCATCAATATTTATACTATCATTATCGTTGTTCCCTTACTTAACCACAATTCTCTTTAGCTTTTCTTAGTTTTTCCAAAGTAGTCAACTTATGTATTTTAGATGTGACAACAGTTGTTGTTTTTTGGCATTCATTTAATCAATTTCATTGTCATTTAATTACATACTTAACTATGGCATAAAACGCTGGCATTAACGTATTTGAGAGCAAACCCAGCTGACTCTCCGTAAGTGTGTATTTTACAGTGGTTTGAGGACCAAACTAGGCCGTGACATAGGGGTAAGGGTTCCACAGAAGGAATGGAAGACATGGTTGATGGTTTGGACAGTCAGGTAGTGGAGGTCTATTAAGAAAGCTTCAGAACAAATTAATATTAGTAATCAAAGGCCCCAGGGCCAGCTTTGCCTATCAGATATATGACTTCAAGAATTTAACACCACTTCTCTGAACTTCAGTTTCATCCATAAGTTTGGGGAAAAAATAATATTTGCTATACCTATCTGCTAGGACATACAAATGAAATAACGTATGTGAAAGCTCTTTTTTTAATTAGCAAAATGCTATTTAAAAAAAAGTATTTTTGCTACTTTAGGTTTTGTTTTATTTGCAGCATTTGATGCCATGGGAAAGCATTTCCTCGAAGTCTTTCTTATCTTTTCCTTTGTTTATGATGACGGATATTCCAGATTTTTAGCTTAACTGGAACAGTATGTGAAGTGAAGGGCTAAATGGCCTGCAGTTTACTGTCTTCGGTAAGTTGCTTTTTCTCAGACATAAATAAATAAAAGCCCTCCTAGAAGATAGTTTCAGAAATAAATTTGGTTTCAATTAGAAGTTAAGACATGTGAGTGTTGGTCTGGCAATGTGATGTCCCCGAAACAGAAATAAGCATTTTCCTTGATATTATACATAAATTTCAATTTCTGGCACTTGAGACTTGCATGCTATTATCTAAACATATAACCATTCTGGCTAAAAGTCTACAAACTTTAATGTTTTATGTATTTTATTTAAAGAAAGGAAATAAGATGCACAATAACATTATCCTAATTATACATAGAAGGAAGCTGAGGTTAGGCGGGATTATGAATCATATTCATGCTAATAGGGCCTGTGGCAAGTGGTTGGACTGACACATAAATCTAGGCTTCTGCTTGTAAATCTCATAATGTCTCTAGCTCAGACTTTCTAAATGACGGAAGTTGGATAAATATACCTACGTGATTCACTCATCTGGAACAAACAGTAGACATGCAGGTGTCTGAAAAGTCAAGAAACATAGGGATGAGCTCATTTTTAGAAGTATGCTGATTATGTTTTCAAATAACAGAGTCCTTAAGATTTTCTCCAATCTCCAGAAAACTTTTCAGGTAATGTACTTTTAAATTTAAGTTAAAGGTCCAATTTTTGATTCTGAAAAAAAGTGCTGTAAATGCACTATGTTTTCAGATTTTTTTGGACATTCTGGGGCATCCAGGTTAGTTAGAAAATGTCAGTAAGAATGTCAACCTATTATCATAAGAATGTGATTGTTCTATGTGTATTTGTGGTTTATCTTAGCAATGTGTGATATAAATGAAATATTTGGGACATTATAAGGTAGGTAAGAAAGATTTAATCCTTGTGTTTATCATTAAACAGAGTAGAATTCTACTACAACAAGAATTATGAAAAAATGAATATTTACATAGGCCAAAAGTACAATCATGTGCCCAGAAACTTACCTATCCATAAAGGGAACATGAATAGTAAGTCATTAAGAATAATGGTGGGTTATAGTACCTTTTATTATTATTATTATTGTTATTATTATTGTTATTTTGAGACAGAGCCATGGCATCATAGCTCACAGCAACCTCAAACTCTTGAGCTTGAGCAGTTTGCCCACTCCAAGTACCTGGAACTATAGGCAGGCACCACTATGCCTGCTTAGTTTTTCTACTTTTCGCTCTTGCTCAGGCTGATCTCAAACTCCTTAGCTTCTCAGTGTGCTGAGACTACAGGTATGAGCCATACCTCCCAGCTTGGTTACAGTTATCCTTAAAGGGAGGGAAGACTGGGGGCAGTGGCTCACGCCTGTAATCCTAGCACTCTGGGAGGCCAAGGAGGATGGATTGCCTGAGCCAGAGTGTGACCTTGTCTCTAAAAAAAAAAAAAAATAGCCAGGTATTGTGGCAGGCACCTATAGTCCCAGCTCTTTGGGAGGCTGAGGCAAAAGAATCACTTGAGCCCAAGAGTTTGAGGTTGCTGTGAGCTATGAGGCCATGGCACTCTACCAAAGGGTGACAAAGTGAGACTCTTGTCTCAAAAAAAAAAAAAGGAAGGGAAATAGTGATTGGCTGATTGGGCAAATCTAGTATCTTCACCATAAAAAAATTCCTAACAATTTCAGAAAAGATATATTTCTGGAAAAAATAAATCCAGCACTGGTCGACAAGGATGTACTATCTATAAATCAGTCATTTCTGTTCTCTCAAAGGAACAGAACAGATGACAAGCAATCAGTGGAGGAAACTACATCCCCAAACGCTGGTACCATTGATTGTTGAAGGTCACAGCATAATATCTTCAAAATTCTGACGTCTTATATTTAGGAAAACTAATGTGTAAGAAGAAAGACAAAATAAAGTCATTTAAAAAACATGCAACAATTCAGAAAGTTTAATCATACAGACAATATTGATGATACAATATAAACTCAAGGAGGATGACGACAAAAGATGAGAGAAACAGTTTTATGAAGAAATCACTAAAAATTGTGGTTATATCTAAAATTATATTGGTGTGTAATGAGTTTCAACCTAAATAACAGATAAAGGCTCTCAAAAAATATGATATTTATTCAAGGAAAGAGCATTGCTGCGATAATATTCATGCCATAGTAAACTATATACATATTCAGGGTGGTGAAGGAAGATGGAAATTCTTAATAGAAAAGTGAGAAGGATTACTTACTTTTCTGTTAAGAAAACTGAGAACTTTGGCTACAAGGATCAGTAACAAGGGCAGCAGCAATACAAGGTTGGACAGACAGTTTCTGGGAAGATACCCTTGCAAAAGCATTTTTTAGTGTAAGCCTGCAAGGGCCTTTGTGCAAAGTTCTGGTTTTTTCAGTCTTTGGTTGTAGTCCTTGTTATCAGCCATTTGTGTGTAACCCCCCTACTCCCATGGCTTTCCTTAGTTCTATTTGCCAGGGTTTTCCCTCCCTACCTCCCTCCCTCTCTTCCTTCCTTCCTTCCTTCCTTCCTTCCTTCCTTCCTTCCTTCCTTCCTTCCTTCCTTCCTTCCTCCCTCCCTCCCTCCCTCCCTCCCTTTTTCATTTTTTTTTGCCACAAATAATTTAATTTTGGGGGGGAGGGGGGAAGAGTCTCACTTTGTCACCCTGGGTAGAGTGCCATGGCATCATAGCTCATAGCAACCTCAAACTCTCGGGCTCAAGTGATCCCCTTGCCTCAGCCTCCCGAGTTGCTGGGACTACAGGTGCCAGCCACAATACCTGGCTACTTTTTTAGAGACAGGGTCTTGCTCTTGCTTAGGCTGGTCTTGAACTCCTGAGCTCAGGTAATCCATCTGCCTTGGCCTCCCAGAGTGCTAGGATTACAGTTGTGAGCCACTGCACTAGGATTACAGTTGTGGCCTGCCATAAATAATTTTGTTTAACATGTCAGGGGGTTTAATAAAAGTGATTTCATTTTGACAATTTGACAATTTGTCAAATTCTTCTGACAATTTTCACATGTGGGTAGAAGAATAGAAATGTCATGAATCTTTCTAACTCAAGATAGGGCAGGGAAGAGGAGAAAACAGTAATAATAAAGCATAGTAAATTTAAAATATTAAATCATAATACAGAAGTAAAATTTAACATGATCAATAATTATAAAAAAATTGAATGCGTTATTTGTTTCGACTAAAAGGCAACCTTTGGTTTAGGTTAAAAGCTGCATCAAAACTTCATTTAGCTGCTCTGTATAAGGCATATTTGAGGTCAACTGACAGTGATTGAAAGAAAGATTGAAAAATTTATGCCGACCAACCACTGTTGTGAATGAGGGAGGAGTTTAAGGTTACAGTGAGCTAAGACTACAGCACTGTAGTTGGCCTGGGTGACAGAGCAAGACCTTGCCTCAATAAAACAAAAAATGCATACATATCAAAATTACTTCAAAAGGTATCATCAAGAAAGTGTAGAGGCTGGTCCCAGGGGCACACACCTGTAATTCCAGCACTCTAGGAGGCTGAAGCGGGTGGATTGCTTGAGCTGAGGAGTTTGAGACCAGCCTGAGCAAGTGTTAGACCCTGTCTCTACTAAAATAGAAAAACTGAGGCAAGACTATTGCTTGAGCCCAAGAGCTTAATGTTGCTGTGAGTTATGATACCATGGTAATCTACCCAAGGTGACAGAGACAGACTCTGCTCAAAAAAAGAAAAAAAAAAAAAAAAGAGAAAGTGAAAACAACTCACTGAATGATAATAAATATTTGCAAGTCATATATCTGATGATAACAGGGTTATATCTAGAATACATAAAGAATTATTACAACTCAATAATAAACAAATATCCCAATTAAAAAATAGGTAAAAGATTTGGACATTTCTTCAAAGAAGTCAAAAAATTAGCTGGGTGAGGTGGCTCTCGCCTCTAATCTCAACTCTAGGAGGCTGAGGCAGGTAGATCACTTGAGCTCAGGAATTTAAGACCAGCTTGAGCAAGAGCAAGACTCTGTTTCTACTAAAATGAGAAAAATTAGCCAAGTGTCAGGGCAGGCACCTATAGTCCCAGCTGCTAGAGAGACTGAGGTAAGAAGATTGCTTGAGCCCAAGGGTTTGAGGTTGCTGTGCACTATGATGTCATGGCAATCTACCCAAGGGACAGAGTGAGACACTGTCTCAAAAAAAAAAAAAAGTATAAAATAGCTAATAAGCACAAGAAAAGATGCTCAACCTCATTAGCTATTGGAGAAATGTAAATCAAAATTACGGTGAGATATTTCATACCCAGTAGGTGGCCACAAGTAAAAAAGGCAGAAATTAACAAGTGTTGGTGAGGATGTGGAGAAATCAGAACATCTCAATAAATGTAAAAAGAAGTATTTGATTTTAATTGATTACCTGATTCTACTTGTCAGGAACACTCCACCCCCTGTTCCTTTCCCCCAGTGAGGGAGGGGCCAAAGACCACAGCGTGTGGGAGTGAAAGCTACACGTTATATTATCTCTATATTTGGAAGCAGGATGACAGCAATAGAGGTTGTTGACTCTTTTTTCAGGGATAGAGCGGTGACCTTTCCAAGTCTTAAAATTTATGCTGACATTCTGAATGTCATAATAGTTTCCCTGAATTCTTTTCTTAGCTCACTTTAATATAAGAGCTACTTTATTGATTCTATTACTCTTTTAACTGAACCATCAGTTTTTTTCTGTTTTTTTTTTTTTTTTTGGTATTCAGTATACCCATATTTCAGTCTGCCTATCGTGGTATGGAATCCCAGACCAACCCCGCCCTACAATTACAAAGCTCTGATAACATTGAGATGCAAACCTGTGGCACTATGTTCTCCTAAGATTTTCACAAATTGATATAATACACTTCATCTTTTATCAGTTCATTTGGTGATTGAGTCTACATTTTCAAGACTTTTACATTTAATTTTCTTACTTTACTTGAAATAATTTATTTAATGGAATTGAAATGCTGGTGAAACCACTTCACTTGAGAGTCAGGTTCCTTTTCTGATAAGATTGGCTCTCACTTAAGAAAACAATAAATAAATATTTATGTGGTGAAATAGTAGTAGCTCGCATTTACTGAGTATGTGCTATGTACCAGCTCAGAGTTAAGAGCTTTACATATAATATTTCTATTATTATCTAGCCTCATTTTAAATTCAGGATCACGAATCTCAAACGGGCGGTCATCTGGGCTGTACTTCTTTCTCCCTGGGTGTCCTAGGATGTTCTTTTTCTCACTCTTCATGATGATGATGTCATACATCTTCTCTCTCCCCAAACCCAACACCCTCCACTATGACCTCACTCATACATTACTGAGAAAATAGGAAAAATCAGATAGAAATAAACATCCTCCAGCCCCTGCACCTCTAAATCTCCCTGCATTGGTACCCCTGCTTTCTGCCTTGCTGCTTGTTACAACAGATGAAGTTTCCCTGTTCTCCTCTTTGGCTTCCCAAGGACCTTACTCCTGTAAGTATCCTTTTCTTTCCTGTATCTACGATGTCCCCTGTATAAAGTACTAGTTCCATCAGGATGCAAATTTCCTAGACTCTTCCATCTTAAAAAACAAAAGAGACTCCCCTTGACCTTGTATCCTTCCTCTTTCAGGACCCCTTTCTCTGCCATCCTTCCAAAGAGTTGTCTGTAGTTGCTGTCTCTAATGGCTTGTGACTTACCTCTCCTCCACCCTGTTACAGGCTTCCCTGTGGTCATGCCTGCCCAGGTCTGCTTGACCCCTATAGTGCCAATCACTGCTATTTCATCACTTCATTTTTCTTAAAATCTTACTCGACTGTTTATACAATATTTGACGAAGTGAATGACTCCTTTCTTGTGGCTTCTGTGATGACACTGTCTCTTGGTTTTCTTCCACATCATTGATCACACTATTTCCAACTTCTTTCCTGGCTCCTTCTTTGTTCGGCCTGTGCCAGTGTGATCATCGAGATGAGAGGAAAAGTGGGAGATGGTAAGTTTCTGGGAAGTCAAGGGAGGGAAGTGTGTATCCAAAGATTGGGTTTAGGAGAGGCAGTCACCAGCAGAGGACAGTTGAACCCAATGGCCGGACAACCTATCATTGTACTCAGTGGCATCATGGTGTCACCATGAGGGAGAGAGAGCCAAAGCAGAGGAGGTAGCTAGGTAGCTATCCCTAAAAAGTCATGAGACCAGGGAAAATTTCAGATCTCTTCCATCTGGGTTGCGCTGATTGCAGTAAGCCACTAGCAAGAAGGAATTACAGCATTAGAACTTCCCCTTGAGTTAAAAAAAAAAAGAAAAAAGAAAAACAAAGAAAACACGTTATTCTGTATCAGAAACATGCCCAGGAAGGGAAGCAAAGAAGGATAATGAAGTAAATAAAAGCATTCAGCCTTGCAAGGGAACAAGATATGGGGAGAGGGTGAAAAAGCAGATTAAATTTTATTTTATTTATTTATTTTTTGAGACAGAGTCTCACTATGTCACGCTTGGTAGAATGCTGTGGCATCACAGCTCACAGCAACCTCAAACTCTTGGGCTTAAGCAAGAGTTTCTCTTGCTTTAGTCTCCCAAGTAGCTGGGGCTATAGGCACCCCCTACAATGCCCAGCTATTTTTTGTTGTTGTTGCAGTTGTCATTGTTAGTTAGCTGGCCCAGGCCAGATTTGAACCCTCCAGCCTCAGTGTATGTGGCTGGCATCATAACCACTGTGCTATGGGTGCCGAGCCAAAACAGATTAAAATTTTTAAAAATCTACTCCAGTTCAGCTCATGGTTATTCCTTTTGAATATCAGGCTTTTTAAATAATAGTACTCTTTAATTGAAAACAGGAGAATTTATAGACCTATCAGTCATAGGAGTGAATTTGGAAGGCAATGACAATGCTTCCTGGACCCCAGACAATATATCAGACAGTATCCTCCATAGCATTTTTATGGTAATGGGGTAAGGCATTTCATGTGGCTTTCTATTATAGGTGATAAAGATTGAAGACCTTCACCCTTTTGGGACAGTGATATATCCACCAAAACTAACCAATCTCGAAAACCAAATCTGGCTTTTCAAAGTAAACACATTACTTTCTACGTAATTGCTATAATTAGCTATGGGAACATCATCGATCCATTAGCAGAAAAAGACATGGAATGAGATTTGTCTTTGCGTTTGAGATAGGATGTTATGAAAATACACGTTATCAGCCATAAACTCAGTTACTATGTTGTATAGCTGAGGTGCTAAGATACAAATAATGGGAGAAATGACATAACAGTCTATGACCCATTTTAGTTACTCAGAATGATAATTTTAGGAGTCTTTAAGACAGCTAGTTAAAAAGTGTAGAAATTGCAAAATCTGTTCAAGCAACAATCTGAGCAAACTTTAGAGCAGGACAAAGTAATGACTCTTCCTTATCTGTTTCATTCTTTCAGCTAATGTCCCTACCACTGACTCAGCCCTTCTGGGAAGAAAATGGAGTCCTTTCCACACTCTTCTCTTCCTACCTCTGACCCCCACTCTTTTTACTCCTCCTGTGAGTCTGCCTTCAATTACCAAATACCTACTTTCAGCCCCACTCTTTTTTTTTTGCAGTTTTTGGGGCTGGGTTTGAACCCACCACCTCCGGCATATGGGACCGGCACCCTACTCCTTTGAGCCTCAGGCACCGGCCTTCAGCCTCACTCTTAACCTGGATTGAGCTGTGGTTAAGAAACAGGACTGTGTGAAATAATAGGACTTTTGAGGAGGGGTGGAACATAAGTTCTCATTGTCCAGTGCCGCCTCCAATCTCTGCTCCTCACCACCCCCGTGTGGCTGCAGTGAGCCCAGGTATGAGTCACACCATCTGTCTGGAAGGCACAAGTGTCCATGTGGTGCTAATTGTTCAGGTGCAAGAGCTATGGGGATGTGGCTGCTTCCACTTAGATTTCAAATGATGCCCCCAGTGAGCCTCAGTGCCCAGACAGAGAAATGCCACAGGGCAGAGCCACCACAGGCAATGCTCAGTGGAGCCATGGAAGCAGACTACCCCAAGACTCTAGAACTGCAGAGTCACCAGCTTACAACTCCAGTCCAGGAGAGATGTAGGCACGTGATTAATTTGTGAGAGCTATAGTGTGGGCTGAAGCCAGCAGTGCTGTGGGGTGAGGTTACCTGGAGCCTTGGGGCCCAACCCCCCACCCCAGAGTGTTCAGAAGCCGGGGCACAGAGTCAAAGGAGATTATTTGGGAGCTTTAAGATTTAATGTTGTTTGCCCTGTTGGAATTTGGACTTACTTGGGATCAGTTATCCCTTTCTTCCTTCCTGTTTATCTCTTTTGGAATGGGAATATCTATCCTATGCCTGTCCCACCAAGGCATTTTGGAGGTGGAAGTGCATAATTTACTTTATTTTATAAGCCTCATCACTGGATAGAAGTTTGCTTCAGGATGAATCATACCTTGAACCTCACTCATATCTGTTTTCCATGAGACTCTGGACGTTAGAGTTTGAGCTGATGCTGGAATAAGTTAAGATTTAGGGGGATATTGGAATAGAATGAATGTATTTTGTATGTGAGAAGGACATAAATTTGGAGGCCAGGTGTGGAATGCTATGATCTGAATGCTTATCTCCCTCTAAAATTCATAGTGAAACTTAATCCCTAATACATTAGTATTGAGAGGTAGGGGTTGTAGGAGCTTATTAGGTCATGATAGTTCTGCCCTCAGAAATTGGATTAAAAGTGTCCCATAAAGGATTTTAGGGAATCCATTTGTTCCTTTTTATCCTTCTCCCATGTGAGGACGCAGGGAGAAGGTACCAAGTTGGTAGCAGAGAGCATGCCTTTGTCAGACACTGAGTCTTGTGGTGCCTTGATCTTGGACTTTCTAGGCTCCAGAACAATGAGAAATAAATTTCCATTATTTACAGATTACTCAATCTAAAGAGTTTTGTCATAGCAGCAGGAACAAACTGAGACATGCTATGTGCACCCCCTTTCATTCACTTCCTCCAGCTCCACCAAACAGCACTGAGGTCTATTTGAGGTGGCTGATTGTTTCTGTCGTTGCTGTGCTAAGTGAAAATGGTAAATAAAGGTTTGAATTTCCTGCCTGTATTGATATGGTGCAAAACAGAGGCTGCAAAAAGGAAGCAAAGGCCAGAAACCCTTTATCTCTGTAAGCATAAATTCACAGGCTTTTGGGAAAGGGTTTGGGCATCACAGGAAATAGAATAGAATCCTCCAGGGAATTCTTGGGCTAGGAAGGGACCAGGGACTCTCCTACAAGAGGTGACATGTTAGCTGAGCATTCATAAAGGGTGGGTAGGATTTTCAATGTCACAGTTAGGCATGCCAGGGGCCCGAAAGTAATGCGAGAAAATGCAGTTACGAAAGCTTCCAGCTTAAACGGTTTGTGACTCTCAGGGGTAGATGGGCCCCTGCCAGGAGCTGTGGTCTGAAATTCCTATAGGTTTACAGCTCAGCTCTGGCAATGCCTGGAACAGGCTTTCCAACCACATTTACATTTGCCTTTTTAATGTTAGCCAAGAAGTCCATTTCCCCCTTGCAATTAAGAACAGAGTGGAGACCAAGGGGAGCATAATCCTTACTGCTTCAAGTCAAAAGGGGTGACTGACTCTTTTGTCATTAGACAGTTCTACAATAGATGGGCACCGAGCTGATGTCTGGAGGAGTGACATCAGCAGAAGCTGTTGTGCCCAGACAGTCAGGATTTCAACAGCCCAAGGTCATGAGGAAGAATTGCTACTGGACCTGGGGAAGACGGTAACAGTGTCATTTAAAAACAGAGAAGAGCCTCAGTCCTGCAGACCTAAAACAGCATGCCGTTCATTACCAGGGTGGCTCCACAAAGACCCAGACTGCAAACGGGCTAGAACTGCTCATTCACAGAGTCTTTCCACAGCCGAGAATTCATTACACACAGTTCATGTTTATGGGGACAGAGAATGTTTGCCAGGCCTTCTCTTTTAAAAACTGGCATTAAAACTTTGTGACTTCCCAGTGGGTTTGTTATGAAAAGAAGGAAATACTAGAGGAGAATAAATCAGAAAGGACAGGCTCTGAAATCTCAGATTATTGTCATTACCAGGAAGTAGGAAAGGGCATGTCTGAGGGTAGAGGAGACTCAGAAAACACTCACTACCAACACTGCCTGCAAATAGCCGGTTTGTCTTCAGTGAAGTCTCTACCACAGTGCTCAGTGAGTGAGGACAGCAATCACGTGCCTTGTTGTTTGTTGTTCTGTCTCTTCGCCCATCCCCCGAGGCCTCCTGGTTGTGGCACATTGGTGCTCTGGCCCAGCACTGCTCCTCCTCACATGACGATGTGGCATGCAGAGGAGAAGGTAGCTTTGTAACTCTGAGGCTTACCGTTCTGTGTCCTCAACCCTCCTGAACAGTGCAAAGCTGAGTACTGGGCAGGCACGGAGGGGCCATCTGGGAAGTGCCAAGGGCAGGTCAAGTTGCCAGGATCAGGTACAGATTGTCTGGACTCATGGAAGGTCTTGTAACAGTAGCAGCCCTCCATCTTAAAGCTACCTAGTAACTCTTTCTTTTACAATGACTAATTGTGTGCTTGTTAAAGAATTCCAGGAACTGGCCTTGAACAGTTAACTGACAGAACCAAGACTGTGGGACCACCTCCTGGAGGAAAATGCTGAGCAGCTAACCTTCAGTTCTGTGTGGTCCGTCTGGCCCCACCTGGACTGCCAGACCACCCGATGGCCTGTTACTCAGTACAATCCCCCAAAGCAAGACATGCTGACAGGCACGTAGCCAGCCTCTCCCAAGCCTCCTCCTTCTCCTTTAAAAATGCTTTGGACAGCCTGAGGGACTTGAGATGGCCTTTGCAACGTGAGTCTACCATCTTCTCAGGATAGCTACTGGTTCTTGAAATAAACCTGAATTTCCTTTCACCAACTCCTGTGGAGTTTGTCTTTTTGAGTGGCCAGCAGGGCAGCTTGCTTTTGTTCACAGTCTTAAGAGCTGACAGAAGTGCAGGTGTTCACTGTACTTTTCCTGCGTGAGTAGACTTTATAGAGATTCTCAGGTTGCTGGGCCTGTAAATTGCTGCCCCTGGCTGGCTGACTGGCTTTGAACCCTTGAGGAACTCTGCTGAACCTTCTGTGGTCAGCAGGCTTGTCATCATCAGGAGCTTGTTGGATGTGCGGCATCTTAGAAGATCCGACAAATCAGAAATTGTTTCTTGTTAACGTTTGAGAAACACTGCCTTAAATCTTTCATCTTTACCAAATATGACAGCTTTGATACAGAACATTTTTTAAAAGTATTTTAGGAGTTGGTTCCATCAAACTGGATCCTTTTGATAACTTCCTGAGGTTTCTATTGTTTGAAAGCATGTATTAAAGGTTCCCAACCCCTAGAAAGCTAAAATGCAGCTCCATTTACCTGCGTTTTGTCATAACTATAACTTAATTGTAGAGACAGAGGCTCACACAAGCCAACTGTTCCATAAAATGCAAATTTTATGTGGGAAATACTCTCTCTAGGAGAAAATAGATTGGCTGTCATGCCAGAAGTTATTTTTAAAGTAACAGACCAAATATCTCCTGTGTTTTAATGTTTTATCAAAACATGTAATGAAACAGAGAACCCTTTGTGAGAGATCAATATACACACATGAAGTGAGAGAGAGCTCCTGCCAAAAATAAAACAGAAGTTTTATATATAAATTGTGAAATGTTACAAACAAACAGCTCAATACTTTGTTTATACGTATTTCATATTGACATGAGAGTTTACTTTTGATATTCACTAGTCACCAGTTTGTCTATAATAGGACAACATATTTACAATAAATGATACAACTCACTTTTCAGGTAGTGTAACTATTGCTACAATAATGCTGCACAATAAATCACCCCAAAATGTAGTGGTTTAAGAGCGTAATTATTCTTACTCATGCATCTACAGGTTAGCTACAGGAGCTCTGGTGATTTTGGCCAGGTACAGGTCAACGTGGTTATTAGTTAACAGGTTGAGTATGAGTTTGTTCCTGGGATAGGATGGAGTATGAGTTTGTTCCTCTTCTCTTGATTGTTCCTGCCTCCTGTGGCATTTCCTCATAATGAATGGCAAAATGGATGAGTGCATGAGTCCAACTCCATAAACACATTGGAAGACCATTATGTCACTTTTCTGAATTTTTTTTTTTTTTTTTGAGACAGAGTCTCAATCTGTTGCCCTGAGTAGAATGCGGGGGCATCATAGTTTGCAGCAACCTCAAGTTCTTGAGCTCAAGCAATCTTATTGCCTCAGCCTCCCAAGTAGGGGGACTACAGGTGCTACACTGGGCTAATTTTTCTATTTTTTGCAGAGACAGGGTCATGCAAAATTTGATAGGCAACAGTTACAAAGTATAAAGAATAATACAGGGGGGCAGGGCCCATAGCTCAGTGGGGATGGCACTGGCCACATACACCAAGGGTGGTGGGTTCGAGCCTGGCCTGGGCCAGCTATACAATAATGACAACTGCAACAAAAAAATAGCTGGGTGTTGTGGTGGGTGCCTGTAGTCCCAGCTACTTGGGAGGCTGAGGCGGGACAATTGGTTGGCAGGACAACCCCAAGAGTTTGAGGTTGCTATGAGCTGTGACAGCACAGCACTCTAACCCAGAGTGACAACTTGAGACTCTGTCTCAAAAAAAAGAATGATACAGGGGTAAAAATAACAGCAACATAAGCACTCCTATTTGCATAATGGTTTTGAGCTGTGAGCCTAGGCCTGAAGGCAACTAAACCAATCAAATGACCATGTGAGAATGGGTGAAACTTGGTGTAGTCAAGTGGCTTATTCTCTTATTTTGTGTAATTGAGTCTCAACTTCCACAGAGGACTTTATCCGTGTACAACATGTAGTACTGGCAATAGCATAGAAACCACTCTCTTCAGCTAATAGATAATCAAAGCAATTTTGTTATCTAAGACTACTCTGGCAAAGGAACCTAATGAGTGTTGGCAGTGGAGTCTGCAAAAATTAAGTAATGGATAGATTTCTAGTCATCTTTTTATTTTCAGCACACCAAAAGATCTAACAGGGGAAGCAATTCAGAGTCCTATTTTCAACACGGTAACCCACGTTTGACTTTCTTATTGAGCAAGAGATGGTTAGTCCAGTGATAATCCCAGGGATCAGTTTTGGATTTATTATGTACTGATACAAAGTGGTCAAATATCCTAATTAACATTGACCTCTCATTATCCCTGCTTTGAATAATTTGTGCCTCCCATTGAATTTCCCCATCCGGAAGTATAAATATAAGCAGGAAAGGTACATAATAATTCTTTTGGTGTGATGTATACATGTATATACAGTTGAGTTAAATGAAGGGTCTATTTTATTATGATATATAAGAGTTGAAGGTAATTGGAAAGTCTAAGTTTGTAAAAGGATCCAGGTGTGAACATTCACTTGGTGTTGGAATATCAGCAAGGTTTGTTAGAGGGTGAACTAAAGGTTCAACAGGATTATGAGCAGACCAAGTTTTATGATGACAGATCTAACAGTTAGGAAGGTTTCCACCTTTTTCAATGAACTGGGAAATGCACATAAGGGCATTAATCTTCCAGGAGAAAGAGGAAGAGAATAAACTGAAAAATAAAAGTGAGGAAAAGGCATATAGACCTGATCTGGTCATGTTGGGAAAGTTGTCTACCTCAGATGTCATCTGCTTCAATTCCTGAAAACTTTTAGTTTTGTTAATAAGGCAGACACGGTAACTCACACATATAATCCTAGCATTCTGGGAGGCCAAGGCAAGAGGATTGCTTGAGCTCAGGAGTTGGAGACCAGCCTGAGCAAGACCCTGTCTCTAAAAAAACAGCTGAGCATTGTGCTGTGTACCTGTAGTCCCAGCTACCTGAGAGGCGGAGGCAAGAGGATTGCTTGAGCACAAGAGTTTGAGGTTGCTGTGAGCTATGATATTATGGCACTCAACTGAGGGTGATAAAGTGAAATTCTGTCTCCAAATAATAATAATAATAATAATAATAATAATAAAGAAAAAAAATAAAGAAAAAGCAAAAGAGTGCGGATCCAGCCAGAAGTTGTGCTTTCTTCAGATGGACTAATACATGTATTCAGGCATCAACTCCTTTAAGCTAGGTAGTGTAAAGATTGGTTCACAAGACATGATATGGGCTTTTCTAGTGAGGATGGAGGGAGCTCTTTTGTACATGTCTCTTCCAATAGACAAAATTGCCTGGTTGTAGGTTATGGTATTTCAGATCTTTGTCTCCTAGGAGTGTGTGCTATGAGGGGATTGTTCCGCCAGAGTATGGTTTTTATTCATTGTCCTGATTATTATACCTTTACAATGCTAAAGTATGTCAGCTTATCACTTCTGGGACAAAAGAGGTTGGGGCCACATTCATGGGGCATCCGGTAATTACCTTGAACGGTGAGAGTTTATGAAATCCAAAGGGAGTGGCCGTTAGGTACAGGTAAGGCTTGTGGTCAGGGCAAATGTAGGGTCTCCATGAATTTTGCTAATTGAGTATTAAAAGTACTATTGGTATGTTCAACTAGTCTAGAGGACTGGGGATAGTCAGCACAAAGAAAATGTAAGATTGCCCAAATAGTGCACTTCTATTTTGTAATTTTTTGATGTGTCCTCATTATACAATTTTTCATGTTCATGAACAGACTCAAATATATGAGGTTGGACAATTAAGTTTGCAAACTCATCTTAGAAAAAAAAAGTGCTACATATCTCACTGATGAATATTATTATTCATTACTTTACCTTTGAAGTACTCCCCTTGGGAAGCTATGCACCGATGCCAGTGCCGAGTCTACCCTTCAAAGCACTTTTTCTAGCATGAGTTTGAGAACTTAATTGCCAGACATTTTATGACAATAGCCTGATAGCCATTCCAGAAAAAGAGTTCCAAAATTACTTTGAAGGATGAACTAGATCAGATCAGTGCATAGCCTCTCAAGGGTAACACTTCAAACGTGACCACAGTGATAGTTTGATTTTTTTATACTGTATGAAAACAAGATTATATACTGCAAAACTTACGCTCAGCAATTGATGTTTTAGTATCTTTTTTTTTTTTTTTTGAGACAGGGTCTCACTATGTCACCCTACATAGAGTGCTGTGGTATCACAGCTCACAGCAACCTGAAACTCTTGGGCTCAAGTGATTCTCTTGCCTCAGCCTCCTAAGTAGCTGGGACTACAGGTGCCAGCCACAATGCCCAGCTACTTTTTTGTTGTAGTTGTCATTGTTGTTTAGCTGGCCCTGGCTGGGTTCAAACTCCCTAGCCTTGGTGTATGTGTCTGGCACCCCACCACTGAGCTACAGGCACCACCAATGTTTTTAGTATCTTAATTGACTTGGATATTAGCTAGGTGTTTAATGACTATCTGTCATTTAATTTAACTTATCAAAACTCTAAGAGTATAACTACCAAATAAATTTGGGAAACTTGTTAAAGCCCACATATTATAAAACACAATTATTATTAAAACTTTCATTTATAAACTTTTATTCCCATTACATCTGTTTAATTTGCTTGTTCTTAATATTTTCATGAGAACCCTCATGAAAATTAAATGATACATTAGACAAAGCTAGCCATCATCTCAAGTTATTTTGCTAGTAACCATTTTTATTATACATGCATGTCAGGCAGTCATAACCAAAGCAAGAGTCCAAAAGTTATATAATGGGTATTTTTTTTTTTGTTTGTTTTTTTGAGAGTCTCAGGCTGTCACCCTGGGTAGAGTGCCATGGCATCACAGCTCACAGCAACCTCAGACTCTTGGGCTTAAGTGATTCCTTCGCCTCAGCCTCCCAAATAGCTGAGACTTCAGGTGCCTGCCACAATGCCCAGCTATTTTTTGGTTGTAGTCATCATTGTTGTTTGGCCAGCCCAGGCTGGATTTGAACTTGCCAGCTCCAGTGTATGTGGCTGGTGCCCTAGCTGCTGAGCTAGGTGCTGTGCCTACACATGGGTATTGTTGACAACACAGAGGACACAAATGTTCTCATTACACCAACAATATTATACCAATCTAATTTATTAAAGGTTTGCTCAAGTCATGCTAACCTGAAAACATTTTGGGTTAGTTCCTATATTTCTAGTAATTTTAGGCATGCTCATTTGTCTCCAAGCCAATCTGAATAAAGCCTTTAACTAATATTGGGAGAAAAAACTTTTAAGATTTTTCATGTGCTCAATCTTCAAGTAATTAAAAATCATACCAAAGAGGAAGAAAGTTGACCGAGTGCCGGGGCATATAGTTAGCAGCGGTTGGAGGAAAGGGGTTTCAGTTGACTAAGGAGTTCCCATGGGAGAAGCAGGATCTGGTAGAGATAACAAAGGGGCCTTAAAATACATATGCGTAGCCTGAATATTAGTTCCCAACTAAGTGGACTTCTGATCATGGAGCTCCTAATAACATCCTTCTGCAGTATCTTCTTATCAAGCATCATCTTGGACAAACAGTAAATATTCCTGACAGTACTGAACGTTTTCTTTCTGAGTACGTGGTTCCATTTTATTCTAGGAGAGAAAGTCCAACAAAGTGCAGAGTTCCAAACAGAAGGGATTGTGAACTAAAATAAAATCTTAAGCCTCTGAAAATGTTTCTTTTTCCTTTTTTTAATTTATTTTAAATAGGCCATATGTTTCTAGGAGCCGAAATTTATGTGGTATTAAAAGGTCTTGAGTGACAAACTTTTTTTTTTTTTTTTGAGACGGAGCCTCCAGCTATCCCCCTGGGTAGAGTGCCATGGCATCACAGCTCATAGCAACCTCCAACTCCTGGGCTCAAGCGAGTATCCTGCCTCCGCCTTCCAAGTAGCTGGGACCACAGGCGCCCACCACAACGCCCGGCCATTTTTTGGTTGCACCATCATTGTTGTTTGGCAGGCTGGGCTGGGGATTCGAACCCGCCACCTTAGGTGTATGTGGCTGGCGCCTTAGCCGATTGAGCCACAGGCGCCGAGCCTTGAGTGACAAACTTACCTTTCATCTCTAGTCACTGTCAAAGAGAAATTGTGCTGGACACTTGTTAAAAATGGCGAGGGGCAGATTGTATTCAAGCTATTGCAATAGGGAAGAAAGACTTCAGTACGTAACTGAACTCAACTCTGAATACAGCAAGAGTAATTGGGGATTTATGGCTAACGAATGGGGTGAGGGAACCAGTGGATAAAGAATTACTAAGAAGAACTTGATTAGACAAGACGTCAAGGTGGAGAGAAGAGCTTGACTTGATCTCAACATGGGGTGCGGGTTGTCACTTAGGTAACTTGTTAAAACGGCACATGGCAGGCTAACAGAGGGAGTCCTTAGCCAGGGAGGGAGTGAGTCTTGTCACACTGTGTCCCTTTCTTGGAGCAATCACAATTACTGTGTTTGTTTTTTTTTTAATAAAATTAGACATGTTACTTAAATTAATAAATTTCTTATTTCCGCTAAATGTAAGGCAGACATATTATTGAAACTCTGCCCCAAAGAGTTAAACCAGAGACTGGCAGAAATTCTTGAGCTTACAGGATGGTGGATAAGAAAAGAAACAATTTGCTGAAATGCTGAAACTCCCTCCTCTTATAAGATAACAAAATTGGCTGAAATCGGTAGGAACCGATATGGCCAACTGGAGTCTGAGCAGAATGAGCTTGCCGACATCACAGCCTGAATTTCCACCACATGTTTCAGACTATTAATAACTTTCCTCAAATTTGCACGTGACACATGAAGAGGCACGAAGAGATACCCAGGCATGTCCAACGACTTTCCAGACCTCTGCATTCCTTCCATCAATCACCTTCACCTACCAACCCCAGAACCCACTCTTTAAACCTTTTTTAATAAAAGTATTAACTTAAAGCCAGCACAGGGGACAGGTATGGTCCAGCACTTTTGGAGGCAAAGTAGGAGGATCACTTGGGATCAGGAGTTTGATAATAGCTTAGGTAACATAGTGAAACACCATCTCTACAAATAAATTTTTTTTTTTTTTTTGACACAGAGTCTCACTATGTAGCCCTCTGTAGAGTTGCCATGGCATCACAGCTCACAGCAACCTCAAACTCTTGCTTAAGTGATTCTCTTGCCTCAGCCTCCTAAGGAGCTGGGACTACAGGTGTCTACCACAATGCTGGGCTGTGTTTTTGTTGTGGTTGTCATTGTCATTTAGCAGGCCCAGCTAGGTTCAAACCTGCCAGCCTTGGTGTATGTGGCTAGCACCGTAACCACTGTGCTACGGGCGCTGAGCCTCTGCAAATAATTTTTAAAATAGCTATGTATGGTGGTGCATCCTGTAGTCCTAGCTACTGGGAAGGCTGGGGTGGGAGAATCTCTTGAGTCCAGGAGTTGGAAGATGCAGTGAGCTATGCTTGCACCACTGAACTCTAGCCTGGGTGACAGAACAAGACTCTGTCAATAATAATAATAATAATAATAATAATAATAATAATAATAATAATTTTGTAAAAAGGCAGAACAGGGAGATAGAATTGAGCTAGATTCCTATGTCTTTGTTAGTCAACTCACAATAAAACCTTTCCTTCTCTCAGAAACTTGGTGCCACAGTATAGGGTTCTCTGGGCATCAGGAAATGAGCCCCTTCTGCTCCGTACCAGTGTTGGAGACTCAGATGCAATGAAGCCTGTCCATCACCCCTTGGTGGCATGTGGGTCCTCTTCACCAACTCCGAATGGACACCTAGATCAATTTGTCTAAAGGCTTCTCTGCCACAGGGGTACTTGAGCTACTCTTTTTTGAGGAAAGAAACTATCTCACTATTTCTGAATTAGATGTCTTTTATAGAGTACCTTATTAACATGCACTTACAACTGAAATTGTGTGTATTCTCATTGTAAGGATTGTGGGCTTGAGTCCCACCCTTTCGATCTAGGGTAGGTTTGACCCCTACCCTGGTGGGTTGAACCCTTATCTAGGGGGATCCTGCCTAGGTTACAGTCCTGAAAGAAAAGGGTAAATACTAAAAAGCTCCAAGCACTGACATACTCAGTGTGGTCTAGTTTTGGCTTTTGTTTGTCTATGTTCTGTGTTTTTGGCCTGTGTAACTATATTTGGTCCAATGGGGGTTAAACACTGATGTTCATAGCAAAAGCCTTATGAGATCTTAGACTAATTTATCTGCCTTGATTGAAACAAGGAGGCAAATAAAAAACAATGTAGATCATCCTCCAATTAGTGTTTTGAGTCTTCTGAAAGAAATCAAGAGTCTCCCCTGAAGAAAATGACTTGAAATTAAAGAGATTGTTCTGTTTCCTCTTCTCCCTCTCACTCTTCCTTTCGTCTCTGCTTCAGTCCCATGGCATTTCTCTCTTTTGGGGACTCAAGATTCAACGTAGGAGTAAAGCTCATGATTTTAAAGACCTGGATGCCCTGCCTTTGAACTGTGCCTATTTTGCTAAGCTCTTACAACAAAAAATAAATTATCCCAAACTGAAGCAACAGGGCACTGGACAATCAGCCTCCAGTCAGTTCTCCAGCAGTCTTCACGTACACCAAGGCTATATTGCAAGTATCTCCCTAGATGAGAGGGAGTCACTAAAGGGGATCTGACCTTGAAACGGCCAACATGAGATTCTCAAACATGAAGGCACATCAGGTTTTCTGGGACTCCAGGTGGTTACATACTATGGCCCATTCTGAATGCACATCTTTTTTTATTTTAAAAGCACATTTTTAAACTGGTGGGCAAATTAAAACAAGGAAAATTCAGAGCTCAAATAGTCATTCTTTAAAAAAAAATCCGTGTTCTAAATAGTTAACATGTAGCATTTTTAAGTTCCCTGCCTATCTGTTTTTTCCCCTGCCGACTTTGAATCTTCTGATTTTTCTACCGGTGTTGAGATAAAACTTACTGTTCATGTTATTACTAATTCAAGGTTAGTCAACTGAAGAAAAAAAGGTAAAAGAGATCTTTTAAAATTGAATTGCCATGTAAACTAGTTTACCCACTGGGGCAAATAAAGTTTAGTCATGTAAACAGGTTCCAGTTTTGCCAAGAAAGTAAGAGTTGCATCCAACTATCTTCTTTATGTTTAGGTATTGTGTCTGGGTGGTACCAAATTGATTTATAATTAAAGGAGTACTTATAAATTAAATGAATGAGCCCAAATGTTTTTTAAAGTTTATGTGATTTTAATTATCTTTGGCAAATAAAAATTATTTTAAAATTATTGATAAAAAAATAGAAATGCCCTTAGAACTGTTGATACAGGTGGCACCAGGACCTGTTGCCTTAGCCCTGGCAGTGTTGGTGCGGCGGCAGCCAGCAGAGGAACCAGCAGGCTGGAGGGTAGGTAGGGGGGTCCTAGGAGGCTCCAGTAGCCAAGGGGCCAGACAACTGTGGGGAGGACACCAGGGACTTAGGACTTGGTGTCTCCTTCCAGGTGCTGGTCTGGCTGAAGGGGAAGCCCCACCTTTCCTAGGGCTGGTCAATTTCATTTAAGTTTCCAAGGCCTGAAAGTTGGGCTACCTGCTGCTAAATGGAAGGCTGAATGTCCCCTTAGAGGACCCACACCCTAAATGTAACCATTGAGTTCTGGCAAAATAACTCTCTGTGACTCTATATACCCCTGAGCAGAGAGCCCGAAGACAGAGGGAGAGAGAGCTTCTTCCCCAACTTGGGTTCTGTCTGCCAGGAGCTTTGGCGATTTTGTATTCTTTGTATCTGTGAATAAATCCTGTCTTAACCACTGATCTGTGGTCCCTGGATGCATTCTTCAAATCACTGACACCAAGAACCTGAAACTCGGGTATCATATTTGGCAAGCCAGCCAGGAGTGAAGATAAAATTCCGATATCACTGTTGGCATACATTTTTACCTGGGTTTACTGGTCAGATAGTTTTATATTTGAATCTGACAGATATCTTAAGGTGTCAGAGTTTGACATGAAAATTATAAAGCTACACACCCAAACATCATTGTTGTCTATTTTTCTTGACAAATAAGACCACTTTAATATTACTGTTTTAATAAAAAGAACTACATATTCTATGTTATTAGCAAAATTCTCACATATTTAATTGTATGGTTCTTAGGTGAACCACTGATGTTCGCAGGCATAAATGATTAACAAGGAAATTACTTGAAGTGATGATTATCTTTCTCATAAATAATCTAAACTGTTAAAAATAAATCAAGTAAATATACATAAGATGAACACCTACAAATAAATTTATATGTATATGTGAAATCTTAATGATATGTTGAATTAAATAATAGGTGTTCATTAAATATCTGGGCCATTTTTAATTAGGTAAATTTATGTTATCAAGGAACATGTTGCTAAAAATTATGAAGTTATTCTCGTCCGTAAAATACTGATGTATGACAGACAGTTCAAGAGTTCTTGCTTCTTGGGTTTTCACTGAAAGCTAAGCCACATATACCTGCTAAGTTTAATGAATCTTTAAAAAGCCCTCGTTTTCCCTTACACGTGCTCTCTTGCCCTTCTGCCATAGTGTGATGCAGCAAGAAGGTCCTTGCCAGATGTAGTTCCCTTGACCTTGGACTACCCAGCCTCCAGAACTGTGAGATAAATTTCTTTTTCTGCTATAGCAACTCTAATTGGACAAAGAGGCTATCTGTGCATTGTGAGATTTTTAGCAGCATCCCTGCTTTCTGCCCACTAGATGCCAATAGCAGCCCACTCCTAGTTGTTACCTTAAAAAACGTTTTCAATCTAGACATTGTCAAATGTCCCCTGGGATGCAAAATAATATCACACCTCTTTCTGAGAATTGCTGCTTCCTTGTGTGACTACTGGAGCAGAGATAGTTACTGGAAAATTTTGTCATCAGGAGAACCTGCAATGGAGGGGTGAGTGGTAGGAACTGGCAGGAAGGCTCCAAGTCTTGGCTTCTCCAATTACTAGCCATGTGACGTCCTCCCCTACCTTCTACTCAACTCTAGTCAACCTCCAGCCAAAAAAGCCACACACACAACAAGCTTTATTTCCATAAATGACTTTTACTTCTTTATCATTTCTCTTGACAGTAATTCTTGGCAATGTGCATATAATATGAAGGGAAGCATAACTTTCAGAAATCATCAAAGATACTGTCCTATTGTCCTCATTTTCTTAAACCATTAAAATATCTTCATTTATAAAAATTAATCTAAATATAAATATTAACACTAAAGATCAAAATCACTTGATGACAAAATAATTCTTCTGGAACTATAACATATGCCTGTGGTTTTAATAGTAAATTAAATCTTTGCACTTATTTGGCACAAGGAAACCTTTATAAAAATTCAAATGCCACAGAGCAGGCTTCTTCTTTTTGTTTTTGCAAGGCTTACACAGTACACGTTTTTGTCAAAGAAAACTGAATATTTTAACACTGTAACACAACAATAGTTGCTTTTCATGCCTCTTAAAGAAAACGTTCTATTTGGAAGTCAGACCTTTTTTTTGTTGTTGTTGTGTTTTTTAAAAACTTGTTTTTATTTGTTTGGCTTTGAATCATACCAACAGAATAAAAAGCCAAGGACTTATTTCAAAGGAGTCATTTCTGTTGGATAACACATACATGGCATCAGCAAGGAGTATTACTGGGAGATACGCAGACCCCCATCAGGAATGGATCATAAGCACAGGAATTAGCAGCAAATCAGGTCTGGAAATACACATAGCAGCAAAAGAACATAGAAGTTGAAAGCAACACAGTTAGGTTTTTGTGAGGCATTCCAATCATAAGTAGATTAAAGTTGTGGCTTTGGCAAATTAATCTCTCTGGCCCTTAGTTATCAAATCTAAAAAAACAAGAATACCTACTGAATAGGGTTGCTATAAGGATTAAAATGAGAACATTGCCTCCTTCAGAGCAGGCACTTAACACACATTAATCATACTATTCTCTTACCTCTCATCTTTTGCTTTCTTCCTTAGATTTAGGAGAAAACATTTTTTAAAAAGGTTGCTAATGCCCAACTGAAGAGTAAGATCCCAGTTCCATTTGCTTTTATAAGCACACTCTAAATTGTCATGCCTTTGAGACAGGTCAAAATAGACCACAAATGTGGCATTAGTGTCAACTCATATCCACGATTTGTCCTTGCTTTTCTTAGGACTGTAAATTTTCTAAGCCTATTCCCTAACCATTTTTATTTTTAGGGTCGTTTTGCTACTTTGCTGAATATTTATTGGGAAATAAATTTTGGAGGACAAAAATGTTTTCATGTGGTTATATTCTTAAATAATCCATTTTTTAGATGTGGTCATTGCTAAACGGCATCATTTTGATTCTGGACAGTGCCTTAAAGTTGAACCAATGGTAGTCTTTTTCAAGTCCCTCTACCTTTAAGAGTAGGCAAACTCACAAAGCCCATGGAAGAACCCTAAATTGTTAATGAGACATTGTTTCATGTAGACCCAGGAGCGGCATGGGTGAGTCAGAGCTTTCCATCTGGTGGCTGGTAACTGTAAAGCAATGGGAATGGCTGGTAGCATGGTGAGCTCAGGCTTAGCAGGAAGGAGGTGGCTGAAGGGAGACCTGTAGCCTTGATGGGGAGCAGTCCCCAAATTAGACTGTCCCTCGTGCTGACTGCAGGGGCTGGTTTTTCCCTTAGCATTTGTAAGACAGAGATGCTTGTGAGACATTAATAAGCACTGATAATAAATTAAATAATAATCCCTATCTCCGTACCCCCGCCAACAATTCTCCCTTGGACAAATTATTGACATGGAATTCTAGCTGAATCAAAGGGATAAGAAAACCAAAGATCTTAAAGTCAACACACAGTAGCAAAGTGAACAGGGAAAAGATGTATGTTTTGAACATGGAGCTCTGTTGTTGGAAGCCAGCATCTTGGTTTTCTGTCTTGGATTCCCCTGGGAGCCTAAGGCGAGAGTGGGCAAGACCTCAATGCTGAAGTCTGAGACAGCTTTCTGGTGAGGTATCAGGACAGCCCTGTGTGATGGTGCACTGTGGCCTCCCTAGGCCTTCTCCTCAGGTGGAAATCCATACAGTAGTCAATGGCTGTTGGGTCAAGGCACTGTCGTGTACGGCCGAGGCAGTGGGTCACTGGCAGTGGGGTTCCACGGCATTAATACATCACAGCTGACTCCAGAGCGGGCTCCTGAGGTGAGATATTCAACACATTGTCAGCAGCCACTTTGCAAGGAGAAAGGCAATTTAAAATAAGGTTTACTGGTTTTTCTATCAAAAACTATTCATGTTTATTGACCAGTTAAATACTTTATATCATTTAAAAAGTGATGCCCTAGGTATCTACCCAGAAGAACATGAATCATTTTACCACAAAGATATTTGCACTAGAATGTTTACGGAGGCTTGATTCATAATTGCCAAGTTGTGGAAGAAACCTAAGTGCCCATCAACCCATGAATGAACTAACAAACTGTGGTATATGTTTACTATGGAGTATTATGCAGGCATTAAAAAAGATGGAGATTTTACATCTTTTACATTTACCTGAATGGAGTTGAAATACATTCTTAGTAAAATATCACAAGAACGGAAAGATAAACATCCAGTGTACTCCACACTAATAATGACATCAATATATAAACACTTACATGTTCCTAAGAACAATAAAACACTATTATAGTCCAGTTTGGGGGTAGAGGGAAGCAGGAGGGGGGACCCTGGAGGGATGCAGAAGGAGGGAGGGCATGAGGTGGAATCTCTCCTAATGTGCACATTGTGAGAGTGTGTAACACACCCCTGGGTGAGGGGCTCTTCTACAAATGGAACTTTACTCTGGAATTGAGAACAATGGAACATAAATATTGTGCCCTCATATTAATTTGCATAAAGTTAAAAATATAAAAAGTGATGCCATTTTTATATATACTTCTTAATCCACCTGAAACTAATTTTTTATATGGTACTTATTTAACTAGCTTTCTTTCCCACTACCACCTCCATAGCCAATATTCTAAGCACAGCTTTTTGTTTGTTTCTTTTTGAATCTGTACCTTCTCCTCTGGTTTCTAAGGCTTTGAGAAAGATCGTATAACACATCCTCACATGTACCTGTATCTATTTCTGGATTTTCTATTCTATTCCATTGATCATGTTTCTTACAGCTTTTAATGTAGTTTGAAATCTGGCAAGAAAGTCACTACGATTTTCTAAAACATCTTTGTTGGTTCTTTCTAATTTATTATCATATGAACTTTAAAGAAAAATCCCCTCTAAAAAAACAAACAAAAAAAAGACGGTGCCTGTGGTTCAGGGAGTAGGGTGCCGGCCCCATATACCAACGGTGGTGGGTTCAAACTCAGGTCCAGCCAAACTGCAACAAAAAATAATAGCTAGGTGTTGTGGCCAGTGCCTGTAGTCCCAGCTACTTGGGAGGCTGAGGCAAGAGAAGTGCCTAAGCCCAGGAGTTGGAGGTTGCTGTGAGCTGTGACGCCTCGGCACTCTACCCACCACCCTTGGTATATAGGGCCGGTGTCCTACCCACTCAGCCATAGGCACCGCCCCCTGGCTATTTTTTTAAAGACGGGGGTCTCACTCTTGTTCAGGCTGGTCTCAAACTCATGAGCTCAAGCAATCCACCCACCTCAGCCTCCCAGAGTGCTAGGATTACAGCCCACACAGGGGTTAACTAATTTAAATATTAGTTAATTAGTTAAAAATTAACTAATATTTAAAAATCAGTGCCTACAATGCAATAGTGACATTTCAAGTGCTTAAAAGCCACTTGTAGGTAGTGGCTATTGTACTAGGCATTGCAGATGTAGAATATTTCCATATCATGACACAAAGTTCTAGTAGACAGAGTAAACAGTAGAAAAGTTGTAGTAGACAGAATTACTCTGTCTACTAGTACTTTTGTCTACTCAAAGTTCTAGTAGACAGTAGATAGTGTTTGGCATTGTGGTCAGCGAAGGTAGTTTGACACTTTCTACTTTTTGGAACTTACTGAGGTGTTCTTTGTAAGCTGGTATACAATCAATTTTTATAAGTGGTCCATTGATGCTTGGAAAGAAAGTAAACTGTAAAGTATAAAGTTGAATAAACATCTCAATTAAAGCTTAATAATTACACTGTTTAGTTCTCCAATTTGTATATATTTATGGTATATTTGGGTTGCCAAAGGCTGATATGGAGTTTTAAGGTCACTAATCATTGTACCATAAATTGTATTGCTCTATTGTCTGACAAACTGAGAAAGCCTCTTGGCTTAACTACCTTATTTTATCAAAACTAAAACATTCTTCCTTGTTTTCTTTCAATGCTTTTTGTCTTGAATTCTCTTTTGTCTGAAAGGAGTATCTTGGGCCTTTCTTTTTTGTTTTTGTTTAGTAAATATTGTTCATTCTTTCATTTTTAACCTGTGTTACTTTAAGGTGATTTATTTTTATTTTATTTTAAAAAGTAACTTACTGAGGTGAAATCCACATAACATAAAATCAACCATTTTAAAGTGAACGATTCAGTAATATTTGGTAATTCACAAGGTTGTACCCACCACCACCTTTATCTAGTTTCAAAATATTTCTATTCACTCCAAAACCCCTTACCCATTAAGGAGTTTTTTCCTATTATCCCTCTTGACAGCACCTGGCAACCACGAATCTTTATCTCTGTTAACTATCTTATCTATAACTACCTTATCTATAACCAATTCTTCTTCTGACCCTATTTGAATGTGGTAACACATCTTTTTAGATGTTTGAAGTAACAGTCAGAAGCAAGGGGGATAGACTTTGAAAAGCCTGGGTTAGTGGCTGACCAGTTATGGGAAGGCAGGGAGAAAGCAGCACTGTTGCCATCCAGTGCCTGAGCGAGTAGACTGTGACTCAAAAGGCTGTGTCCACCATTATGCCATTACCTGGTGCTTCTGTGCTTATGAGACAGGGACAATGGGGAGGGGGAGAGGGGTGGATGTTGCATAAGAGGCAACAGATTGTCCTGCTTCAATCTTGTCATTCCAGATGTGAGCTACCCTCAACATAACTGGTCACTGAGAATAATGAGAAATATTAATGAGAAATAATGATCCAGCTAAACTGTTCCATTTAGTAATGATCCATTTAGTCGGATCATTATTTCCTATAAAAGTAGCATTAAGCATTTTGCAAAATTCTGCTTTTTGGTTTTAGCAAATGATCCATTAGCCCTCTTTATATGATATTTAGAGTTTGTGCAAATTATCTACTGCTCCTTCCTTTGCCACATTTAGGGACAGCTGCAAATTTTTTTCAGGAACACAGCATTAATGGTTAACAAGAAATTTAAGGAAGCGTGAAAACGGATGGAGAACAATAAAAACATATATGCCCAGACCGTACAGTCCTGCATATATATATTTTTATTTCTCTTGTGTCAGATCTGGTTCCTACAACGAGCTGGAGATGTAATTGAGAGGATATACTCATATTTTAAGAGGCTAGCAATACCAGGTAGGATGTTATTCAGGTTGTTTAGAAACTCCAAAACCAGGGATCATAAGGCTGGGCAGAGAAGATGTTTTGGGTGCTCTGATGGTGGGGACTGCAGAAGGAAAGGTTGCAGGATGGAGACATTGTGAACTGTGAAAGGGACAAGCACTAAGACAGAGCTGACTTTTACCGTCAAATCCTTGGTGGTGCTTTTCCTTTCTTTAGGTCTGTCCGTTGAGGAGCCTTGGAGAATGAAGTTGCGGTTAAATGTTTTAACAGTGGTCACTGAAGATGTCTCAGTTTTTTCAGCTAAAAGAAAATAAATGACAGTAAGTGTTACCCAGAAGATGGACTGATTGTTAAGGAAAAAGACCAGCTGGCTGGATTACTTAGATTTTTATTGTAGGCTTGTCATCTCATTTCTCTACCATGTTTGACTGCACAATCTTTTTATTTTGTGTTTATTTTTATGAGTGACCAAATAGGTCAAGGCATCGTTTTGTAGCTTTCTGGGGGAAAGGTAGCTTGGAAATAATGGACTGGAGCCCATAAATTATTATTTCAAACCCTGAAGTATAAAAGGCTCTAAAACCTACAGATTTTTATAACTTTGGAGCCAAAATCATCTGATTACAAAACCTGACCTGAACTGATGTGGCTATTTAAGTCTTTGTCCATCTCACCAAGTGCCAATGTTCTCATGCTTTGCTGCAAGGATACAGTGGGTTTGATTATCAGAAGCTGCCCAGACACCCTGGGGGGTGTTAAGGAATATGCAGCACATGTGCCATATTACCTTTATAACACCTTGATACGTTTTAACTGTGTAGGGTTTCGTAGAATAAGCAAGCATCTGATGAATGTGTGCTAAATGAATGGCAGAAGCAAGACTCAAATGGACATCTTTTTTTGTAAGTTGAAATCTCTATTTTGGCATCTTCATTCTGTGGCTTCTGAACCCATTGAAATGGTTAAAAGTGTTCCCTGGATGAAGGTGATATGACTGGCATTGCTGGAGCCCCTGTTAGGTTGCATTTCTTCCTGACAGTCACCATCCAGCACATTCCAGCAGCTGCTACTGCAAGCACCACCACTCATTCTTGGATCGTGTAGGGCAGATCAGAAGTACCAGCCAGTGATGGATGGGAGTGAAAAACACAAGCCCCCATTTTCCTCCTCTCTGGGCAGGAAACTGAAGTGTAGTCAGCTACTTCTCTCAGCAGTCCAGGAGGATTAGCCTTAATTGCCCACAGAAATAATTTGCTAACCAAAGTTCCCTGTATTGGCTTACTTTCCTTCCCTGAATCACATCTTTCCTCTCCTGCCAGTGTTTCCTGGAATCACCTCACCAATAAACTACTTGGAGTCCTATAAGTATGGTTGCAGGGTTTCTTCTGGGTAAACCCAAGAGAGATAAGAACGATTCTGCACGAGAACTCTTCATTAGACCTAGCCCTCAAACGCGGATCTCTGCGTTACTCACAGTAAATGAGTCAGGCTTAATTTTTTGGTAGTTCTGTGGTTTTATTTTAAGCACACCTGTCACTGGTGGAGCAGGCAATTTCCTCCTCTGCTGCCTTGACGTGTCTATGGTTTGTACCTACAAACAGAACACAACGGTCAATACATCTTTGCAAAGCCAAAGATATTTTATCTTTATTTATTTTCTTTATCTTTTATTTTCCAGGTCATGCGGCATTCCAACAGTGGGGGTGAGGGACAAACACACCTGGTTCCTTTGCTTCTGATCCCGCTTTCTTGTGAGGCGCACACATGGTGCTATGTTTAATCCTGCGATGGTCAGGGCTGAAATCCGACTCTCGATGTCAGAAATCTTAATGCAACAGAAAGATAGATTGGCAGAGAGGAACTACACATGGGGAATCTTTGTTGCTGAGTTTATAAAAGCACAAATCTGCTTTGATGTGTGTTCCTTCATTCATTCAACTTCTGTCAAGCACCTCTCTGCAGTGTGTAGTGGGAAGATAAAACACAGCCCTTCTTTATATGTTTAACTTTCTAATTCGGTAGCTCTAGAGCTGCCAGACTATGCCCAGGGAGAAACAGAAGCCTGGGTAGAGGGAGGGTGGTCAGGGAAGGCTTCCCTAGGAGGCAACATGTGAACGAAGCTTTGAAGGGAGGTGTGATTTATAGTTCCTGCTTCCTTCTTCTGTAACTTCATGAATCCCGAACCACAGCACCAGGTATTAGGAGGGAGGTCCAGCAGGCCCCGGGTTGAGTCTGTGTCTTCCATTAAGAGGCCAAATGGCTTTGAGAAACTCCCTCCTCTCTCTGGGCATAAGTTTCCTCATTTATAACATGGGAGGGTCAGAGAGCCCAGATTTCCTTCCAGTGGAGTTTGAAGGCAGAAATAGAGAGAAGAGCCCACTTAGTTCCAGGAGGGAACGCTTGACCTCCCTTCACCAGAGATGAATAAGACACTGTCCCTGCCCTTAGGAAAAGGCCATTACTGTGTGCCAGGTACCATGCTAAGTGCATTAAATACACGGACTCATCCATGCTTCCCAATAATTCCATGAAGTAAGTACTGTCTCTTGGTCTCACAGATAGAGAAACTGTAGCTCAAAGGGATAAGTGATATAAACCCAACACCTCACAGCTGGTCTGGGGCAGGGGTTATAATTAATGTCAATGTCCATGCTCTTGCCACATTCTCAGAGATGTGTCAAGGCCTGACAAGGGGGACAGGAAGAGGCAGGAAAAGGCTAACAGAGTCGAGGGGAGAGGCAGGGATCTTGCTGAGATGGCATGTCCTGGGTGTTGCTGGGCACCAAACAGTACCTGGAAGGCAGGCCCAGCAGCCAGCAAGTGTGTGACCCACTCCTGAGATCTCTGCTGCCTCCCTTCAAGACAAATTCTACTGAAGACAAATTCTAATTCTGCTGTCATTTTCTGAGGGCTTCCTTGGATAAAGTCTCCTGGGATAGTTGCTAGAGGAGGAGCAAGGATAAGGGCTCTGGGGTCAGTAAATTTGGGAGATGCCTCTCCTACCCCTGAGAAGTGGAAGCCTCAGTCGGAGGAGAAGGTAGGTGAAGGTCACATCTGTGGCAGCTGGTGGCAGGAGGCAAGTGAAGCTGCTTAGTAACCGGCCCAAAGAAGTAGCTGCTGTGAGCCCTGTTCCTTCCTGGCCCCCAGAAGCCTTCCTGTTTTGACTGCTCAAATTTCATCTTGAGAGTTGCATTCCTTTGGTTTATAGACCAATAAATTGTACAAGCCTGAGAAAAGTTGCAGGCTAAGTTTTTACCAGTCATTTGCAACTGGTGTGAATTAGATACCCACTTTCTCTCCTGAAAGTAGTTTTGATGGAGAGGCTTACTCAGAGGGCTCTAGAAGACTCCATCAATGGGAAAGCAAGCTGTTGGCCTGATTTGCTGACTGTTAGGTTCTAGAATAAGAAGTTTTAGTCCACAGTTTATTGATCCATTCATGGGTCAATGGGCACTTGGGCTTCTTCCATGACTTAGCAATTATGAACTGGGCTGCAGCCTTAAAGAAAGATAGAAGCTTTATCTCTTACATGTTTACATGGATGGAGCTGGAACATATTCTTCTTAGCAAAGTATCTCAAGAATGGAAGAAAAAGTATCCAATGTACTCAGTCTTACTATGAAATCAATTTATAGCTTTTTTATGAAAGCTATAACCCAGCTATAGCCCCAGAGAAGAAAGGGAAAGGGGAGGGGGAGGGGAGAGGGGAGGATGGGTGGGGGGAGAGTAATTGGTGGGACCGCATCTAAGTTGCATCTTACAAGGGTACATGTGAAAGTTACTAGGTGTAGAATATAAATGTCTTAACACAAAAACTAAGAAAATGCCATGAAGACTATATTAACCAGTTTGATGAAAACATTTCAAACTGTATATAAAAACCCAGTACATTGTACCCCATGATTGCATTAATGTACACAGCTATGATTTAATAAAAAAAAAAAAAGTTTTAGTCCTTAGGGACAAGGAACAAACAAAGAGGAAAAGAGATTGTCGAGTGGTGATTTTGCCTATACTTTGTCATCTTTCTATATAATCAGAGAAAGTTTCACTTCATTCCTAAGACTACATTCCACATGAACTGCAGATTCATTAGAAGGGGATGACCAGTTCAGCTCTGAGTTTGCTAAGAGTCAAAGCCAAGAGCACAGTGTAGGACCCTATGTCTACAAGATACAGACCAAGTACTCAGAAGAGCTGCTTTTCCTGATCCTAGAGTGAGACTGTCTCCAGCAAAGCTCCTAGAAAGCACCTTGTGTGCCAAGACCCACACGCTCCCCACAGGTCATTCTGCAGTCTCCTTCAGCACTGTCCCAAAGGTAAACTCTAAGTTGACGGTGTCCTTAGACTGTGTCCTGGTCTAAGAGTGTATCTGTCCTCCTCAGTGGGGTCCTTCTTGCCATTGTATAGGAAACAGTGAGAGGGGACTAGACTTTGGATGAGAATAGACAATAGGGAGTTGGAGATTTTCTTCTCTGGCAGTAACCCAGTAACTGGCAGGCAGCATGGGAGAATCTCCATGCGCATGGATGTCCTGTTGAGAAGTCTGCAAAGCTGACTGCAGGGTCCACATCCTCCCATGCAAACAAAGAACCACTAGGTGAGTGCATACGCCTCATGGCAGGACTGACACGTTTCTTAGGAAACCACACTGCACAATCTGGTTAACAATGTGGGCTGTGAGGTCACAAAGACTCGGGTAAAAATCCAGGTTTTACCATTTTCTAGCTATTTGTCTTTGGGAAGGTGGTTTAACCTTTTGGAGCCTCCAGTCCCTCAGATATAAAATGAGAATGGCAGTAGCCACTTCATGAGGTTGCTGAAAAGATTAAATCCAATAATGAGGCAAAACATGAAACACAACTCCTGGCACAAAGTAAGGCTCACAAACATTGGGGATTGTTGGTAACATTATTGGTATATTTAAAAATGAGTAATGAAATAGGCATATTTAAAAGCATAGAAAAGGGACATTTGTGACATGAGGATTTTCGGCCATAAAACATTCAGCCTTTAAAAATTTAACCCTAGACAAATTTGGAAGCAAGAATAACTAATTATCCAACAGTACCCTCCAAATATCCATGGAAATTACTTCCTGCTAAATCACTTAGAAAGCATTTGCTGAACAATGCAACAAAAAACAAATGATTTGATTGCACTGTATAAAATTTTGAAAAAGGCTGGGTACCGTGGCTCACGCCTGTGAGGCTGAGGTGGAGGGATTGCTTGAGCTCAAGAGGTTGAGACCAGCCTGAGCCAGGACAAGACCTCGTCTCTAAAAATAGCCAGGTGTTGCAGCGGGTGCCTGTTGTCCCAGTTACTTGGGAGGCAAGAGGATCATTTTAGCCCAAAAGTTTGAGGTTATTGTGAACTATGACGCATTCTACCAAGGGTGACAAAGTGAGATTCTGTCTCAAAAAAACAAAGCAAAACAAACAACCCCCCCCCTCCGCCCCCAAAATACCCTCCAAAAACCTTTGAAAGTAAATTGACGAAGTCTTGGCTGAAATGTATGAATGTATGAATATACACATATATATATATTTTGAGGACAGCTGCTCTTAAACCATTCTTACTGATAATAGTCAACAGGGTCATATGTCTGCTGAGAGCATTTCTGGTTCACAGCACTAATTAATTCACAGAGCAGAAAACTGTGCCATCTCATGCTTGAGAGTGGTTAATAATGTGAGGAGTTATGATTTTCTTAAATTAAAATTACTTTAAAAATAATTATCACCTGAGATTGTCATCTTATCTATCCAGAGGTCGTTTCTATTGACCACAATTCTCCCAAGGGTGCAGTTTTATGATGTAGAATCTATAGAAATATCAGTGAACCCGATGGTCTGTGCTGAATTTATGCTGCAGGGACCAGTGTTTCTCAAACTTGAGTAACATATGGGTCCCTTTTAAGGAAGAAAATATTGTCACAGGTCCCTGAGAATATCTATGTGTCTGCAGAGTCAGTTGGGGAATTAGAGATCAATCTATGATCAATTTTGACTGACAGGGTCAAAGGCCAAGGGAATATTTATTTATTTATTTTATTTGTTTGTTTGTTTTTGAGACACAGTCTTACTTCATTTCCCTCAGTCAGAGTGCCATGGTGTCATCATAGCTCACAGCAACCTCAAACTCTTGGGCTCAAATGATCTTCTTGCCTCTCAAGTAGCTGGGATAACAGGCACCCACTGCAACACCTGGCTGTTTTTAGAAATGGGGTCTTGCTCTGGCTCAGACTAGTCTCGAACTCCTGAGCTCAAGCCATCCACCCACCTCAGCCTCCCAAAGTGCTAGGATTATAGGTGTGCGCCACCACACCAGGCCCCAGGGGAATTTATAAAAAACTTCACAGACTTATAGAGACTATAACAATCAGTTCTGAAATAGCCATATCTAAATCCTGTTTGCTCCTCAGGCAAAATATTGGCCTGAGAAATTTATACTTCTGATTTTTATCAAGTGTCAATCTGTGTTAAAGTTACATGCTATAGTTCTGTTCTCATGGAGCTTTTAGTCTATAGTGGGGAAAACCAGCATTAAATAAGTAATCAACAACATGATAAGGGCCAGATAAGGGTGGTCTTGAGATGGAATGGGAGCCTGTAAAGCAAGGTTCATTCAGATGGCCCAGGAAATTTGTCAAAGAGGAAACTGGCATAACATTTTAAAGTAAATCCAATATGCAGGGTGGCCATAAAGTTCGTGTTCTGTTTTTTAAATTGTGCACGA
Source organism: Galagoides demidoff (assembly GCA_963574575.1). Classification (NCBI taxonomy): domain Eukaryota; kingdom Metazoa; phylum Chordata; class Mammalia; order Primates; family Galagidae; genus Galagoides; species Galagoides demidoff. The sequence continues at coordinate 65,323 of CAUYQV010053775.1, forward strand.
ACTTTATGGCCACCCTATATTATCAAGGCTACAATCTGGGAGAGAAGAGGGCAGCACTTTACAAAACAAGTATTTGGTGGAATCCACCTGGAAGGACCATACCCATGCAAGCATGCTGGAGATGATAGGAACTGATGAATACAACAGCCTGAAGACAATTCTTGTGAGAGATGGGGTTCTCTCTTCCATCCTGTGGGCTCCCCTCTGGGCAAAGGGGAGAGGGCTCACCTGGATTTCAGCATGGTGGACCTGGGCTGCAGCTGTGGCTACTTGGTCCTCCAGATCTGCCAGTTGGGTCTCATCAGTGCCACTGTGGATGCAGCGGGCAGCATCTTCCAGCTCAGTCAGCTGGCTCTCCAGGCCGTACACAGTGCCTGCCGCCAGGTACACCTGTAGGGAGGGCACCGCCTGTGAGCTCAGGTCTGTAGCCCTAGGACTGGCTGGGCCCCTTTCAGGGGATCCTGGTAATTCAGGGGAGTGAGAGACAACTAGACTGGACACTGGGGAAAAATGTTGTTTGGGTAACATTTATAAACATTCTTCATGCTTAAGTGGTATGTGGGGTCTTGCCACCCCATCACTGCCAACCGTGCCTTCCCTTCCACCCTCCCTCAAATTCCCTGGAAGGAAAAATAATTTGTAAGTTGCTTTTGACAAATAGTACAAAATACATGACATCAGCTATGTGAACTATAAACTGGTCCAGGTCTTCAACATCAAGAAGAAACAAAGAGGAAAACTCATAATGGAGTTTTGCCAATAAAATTTTTGGTTAGCATTTTGTAACTGAGAAAAAAAATTTAGAAAACATAAAAAGGGTGGAATTAATTTAAAATAATTACAAATTCTAAGTACATGTTCCCTGATTATCTTTTGTTTGCTTGAAACAGGTTTGGGGATTAAAATAAACCTGAAATTTGTAGTAGGAAAATATTTCTTTCTTTTTTTTTTTTTTTTAGGAAAATATTTCTTAGAAAATAGTACAGTGCTAAGAGAAGCATGTCAAATTGGTTAACTACAACAGACAGATTTGGGGGGAGCTTTTGAAAATTAGAGAGCAAATCAGATAAAAGAAGTAATCAGAGATAAAGAAATATTTTGACGTATGAGTTTATAAAATGATTCCCATAAAAGTGAGCAAACAGAAGGTAAAGTCATTGGAATAATTCCAGACTAAGAGACGTGGACCAGGGTGAAGGAAACCAATGCTCCCTGGGCCTAATCGGTAATGTAATGAAACAACCACCAACGCAAGGGATGAGATGTATCTAAGCAAGGCAAATACTTAAAGAGGGTTCTTGAGGTATAATCAACACATATAAAGTCCTGAACCTGTAATCATAACAATTTAGAATTGATTTGAACGAAATGCATGGCCAGGACCTTAACAGTTCCTTTAACTTGAGTTAAAAATGTGACAGAGTTGAGATCAAGCCCAGAGCTTAGACATAGAAGTCATGCACAGCTTTAGCACTGAGTGACGCCGAGGGTTGGTGATGGAAAGAACCCTGAGATGCTGCTGCTCTGTGGCTTGCTGGGTGTGATTCACTCATCTGCATTAGGACTGGCAGTTTTACAAAACACTTCAAAGTGGAGCCAGGCAGGTGCAGGCTGGAGGAAGGCACACTTGTCTGTGCTTCACCAGCAGGCATCGTTAGCCAGGCCGTGGGAGCTTCCAGCACCCCTGACACAACGGACGTCACAGCAGATGACTCACCAGTCATACAGGGGGCATGAACGGAATGTCTGCTGGGAACTGCTGAACTTCAGCTGACCTTTGATTTTATATTTTTTTAATCATATACTGAGTATTAGAGAAATTCTGTTTCTAAAAGATCTTCGCAATTGAATTATAGCCACTTATTTTTTGTTTTCAAAACAAAAAATGGTTCTTTGTTGTCATGTTAAAACATGATAAATATTTCAGAGGTATCTGAGTGGAGAAATTATTCAAGAAATGTATCTCAAAATTTCTAAAGTTGAAAAACTTCCCTTCCAAAGGATAAGAAAAATTAAGGAGGGGAGAGAGAGTGAAGGAGGGAGGAGAAAGGTAGGGCACTTTCATTAAAGCTTATTATATTATTGTTTACAGATTTCTCTGGCTATACCAAAAAAGTAAATTTATTTTAAAAAGCTAATTTAAAATATAAACTTACACCTTTGAACAAGGAAATAACATTTGGAATGATTATTTAAACGAAATGACTAAGTGTGGGAATGGGTAAATACAACTTAATATAACTTTGGTCTTAGAATGTTGATTTTACCAGAAACATGTGAAACTCAATGTCATCACACCCTAGGATTGTATCAACCTGATTGCCACTTAGAGCTTCAACACGGCCATCTGCTGATGTTACTTTTTTTTTTTTCCTGCCAAGAAAAAGCAATATGAAAAAGCTCCAAGCCCTTAGCAAGACCAGGATGTTCATCTTTGACTCTGTGTTCTCTAAAAGCACAGAAGGCAGGAGACATTCAGCTGTTTGGCACTGACATCAGCTTAACAAGAATTTATAGCCAAAGTGCTGGTGCCTAGAGGACTGGAGGGGGGTAATAATGATGATGATGATGACAATGACATGCACTTACTGAGCCAGGGGCTGAGCCAAGGGTTTTATGCTCATGGCAATCCTTGTGTATAACTGTATTATTCTGCTACAATCGGTATGTTAAAGATTTTAAAGAGAACATTCTATGTCCTAGAAAGGTCCAGGGACTTCCTGAGGTCTTATAGCTGGGAAGTGGTAGAGCCTGGAATTGAGCTCAGGAAGGCTGATGTCTAACCCCGTGTCTGTATCCTCCTTGTCCTGTGATGCTGTGCTAATCTCAGTTGGACTGTTGTGACAGCTTACCTTTCAAATTCCAACATAAAGGTACTAGAGTTATTGCGGCTATAGATGGATATCATGTTGGCTCTGTTGATGGCTTGAAATAAAAGTTAATAAGCTATAAAGCTATAGGATGAAAATGGTCCATAAAGAAATAACACATTTGAAAAATGTTCATTTGGAATTGCTTGCCAAGGTCCATTTTTGGTGACAACTGTGGTTACCATGTCTGAGTAAGCTTTGTCCTCTTTAAACTCTAGTCCCTCATGCTTGTGACCCTGTTGGCTAGCCTTTCTCAAAGTGGTTGAAGGGATGAGGCGTGGTGTTTCGTTAAGGAAAGACTTTGTGGTTAAACAGCTCTTGGGGACAAGAGCTGATTTCTCAGTGCTGACACCTGGCAGCAGGCGAGTCTTTAATGTGCCAACATGCATCTCCCTTTTCCTAGAGAGTATGTAGATTTACCAAACTTGTTTGACTGCTGGGCATCTTGTTGGACTTAGCTTCCATGAAATACCCTTTAGGGGACCAAGATAAGATAATAACAGATGGTGTTCCTTTCCTTGCTGTCTGGGGGCAGAGAACCACCTGAGTCACCATGACTACCTCCACCAGTTCTGGTGTCACATCCTCTCCAGTGCTGTGGGTATGGTAGGAGACCCTTAAGAAGGACCAATGTCCTGTGCTTGATCCTGGACTTGGTGGCAGAGCTGGGTTCCCCAAGGGGTAGTTCTGCTGACATATATTATGTGGGCATACAGGGAAGAGCTAAAAGGGAAGTTGGGACTGCCCACCACTGTCTCCGTGGGGATCATGGGTGACCTGAAGTTGCCTCTGTCATTTAGCAAAGCTGAGAATGAAGCATGTCCTCAGATGGGGTGGGAGGGAGTGGGAGCTGACTCGACCCTCTCCTCAAAACCTTGGACAAGTCCACAAGGTGGCCCCTTCCTAGTGTTCCTACCAGGAGGCTGAAAATGGTCGTGCTGGCGGATCTCTGTTGACCCCCTAGGTCCATTTTCTACCCTTCTCTGTCCTGCTCTGTTCCCTGGGAGGTGTGTCAATGCTGAGAAACTAGGGGATTCTAAAATACCATGTCCCCCCATAATAAACAGAAGATTGGATAAACGAGTGTGATATTTCTTCTTTTTATCTTCTGTAGCTCTGAAACCTTCACAAGTATATTTAAAGGTGAACATTCTCTACCAAATGCTCTTTTATCTCCGAGTCCTGGTCTGTGGTAACCAATGTTCAGAAGGCGAGAATAGTGTCACCATTTCTATTTCTGACAGTCCCTGGGTCCCCCAGCACAAAGAAGAACAGCAGCGGAGGAATGAAGGAGCTCTCTGCTCTTCATCACACAGACAAAAGCCACGATTCAATTAGATCATCTGCGCCCAAAGGTCAGTTTAAGAACCAGCCTCTGCTTTCTCCCTCTGCTCAGCTGCATTCCATCCTGGAAGCAGCAGAGCGAGGCAGCCGCCACAGCTCTGTGATCTGCTGAATTAAAGAGCTGAAGAAACGAATCATCCCTTCTCTGACTCAAAAGCCCATAGAATTCAAAGGAACAGAGATGGAGTTTCTTCTGGGGTGAAATTTGAAAAGCTGAGGGAGAGAGGAGAGACGCAGGGATAAGTCAGTTAACTCCTCAGGGACAGGAGAGGTGCCACCTGCAAAGCCGCCTTTCAGCCACTGGTCCCTGCTGGGACCTCTGACGTCCTGAATCAGCGGGTAAGTATATGTGTTTTGAACTGAAAGTTTAATGAACCCAAGAAAAGAAGAAGAATATACAACAAAAGGATCTTACAAGATGAAAACTCCAACAGGGCCCCTGTATTTTCTTAACATGCTTCTTGGAGGGGGAAAAAAAGCAAGCTGTCTTTGCTTTAAGTGTGCCATGAGAACAGATCATTATCATTTAAATATAGATAGCCATCCTTTATTTTTTTTTGTTTACCATACTTTGTGAAAAATACATTCCTTTCCTGGTGTACCATATAGATGTATGTAACCTTTTCAGTTCTGTGTGTTCAGGGTTAGGGCCATCTTAAGAACATTAGTGTTAAAACCACTGCGATATAAAAACATTTAAAGATCAGAGACCCTGCACCTCAGAAGGAACATGTTTTTTCTTTTGAAAAAGGGCTTCATTCCTCTGATGTAGTCTTACCATCAGCTAAATATTCACTGAGCACCTCCTCTGTTCAGGCTCTGGGCTGAGGGCTGGGGCTGCAGGAACTTAGGCATCTGGTTCCTAACCTGGGGGTGATTCTGCCCTGCCCCACCCTCCTAACATCTGATAATGTCTGGAGACTTTCTGCTTTTTTATTTTTGGAGACAAAGTTTCATACTGTTGCCCACGTTAGCCTAGTTCACAGCCTAGGTATCAGCCTAGCTCACAGCAAACTCCTGGGCTCAAGCAATCCTCTTGCCTCAACTTCCCAAGTTGCTGGAATACAGGCACCTACCATGATGATCAGCTAATTTTTCTATTTTAATTAATTAATTAATGTATTGAGACAGAGTCTCACTAAGTTGCTCTTGGTACAGCACCATGGTGTCACAGCTCACAGCAACCTTAAACTCTTAGGCATAAGCAATTCTCTTGCCTCAGCCTCCCAAGTAGCTGGAAATATAGGTGCCCACCACAATGCCTGCCTATTTTTTTGTTGCAGTTATTTAGTTGGCCTGGGCTGGGTTCGAACCTGCCACCCTCAGTGTATATAGCTGGTGCCGTAACCACTGTGCTATGAGCACTGAGGCAGTTTTTCTATTTTTAGTAGAGTTGGAGTCTTGCTCTTGCTCAAGCTGGACTCAAACTCCAGGTGAGCTCAAGTGATCCTCCTTCCATGGCCTCCCAGAGTGTTAGGATTACAGGTGTGAGCCACTAAACCTATGGAGACATGTTTGATGGTCACACAAGGAGGGCACTGCTACTGGCAGCTAGTGGGTAGAGACCAGAGGTACTGCCAGACATCCTACAGGGTATAGGACAGCCCCCATAATAAGAATTAGCTCACCCGAATATTGATAGTGTGGGTCTAATAGGAGATAGAAGAGCGAACAGAAAGGAGGGCAAAGCAAGGTCAGATTGATGTTCACTTAGATTTTTAGGGAGCTCTAAGGGAGAGAATCTTTAGCTTTTAAAATGAAACAAATATTAGCTTTTTTTTTTTATCTTGAATCATTTTGATTTGTTGTTGTTTGAACTTTTACCAAAGATGTACCTCTAGGCTTGGTGCCCGTAGCACAGCGGTTACAGTGCCTGCCACACAGACTGAGGGTTCAAACCCGGCCTGGGCCAGCTAAACCACAATGACAACTATAACAAAAAAATAATAGCCAGGCATTGTGGTGGGTGCCTGTAGTCCCAGTTACTCAGGAGTCTGAGGCAAGAGAATCGGTTAAGCCCAAGAGTTTGAGGTTGCTGTGAGCTGTGAGGCAACAGCACTCTACTGAGGGTGACATAGTGAGACTCTGTCTCAAAAAAAAAAAAAAGTACCTCTAATAATAGTTCCTGATTTCTGGGAATAGCATTCACTTGAGCGCCTCAAAAGCAGGGGTGACTACTAGGTCTAGAAGGATGGAATCACCTGCCTTGATTTAACAGCAGCTTTGGGGGCAGAGCCATGCCCACCGGGATGGTGACTACGGCCTGAGTAGCTAATGTCCAGATCTCTTGGTGTCATTCCTGGTCTGGAGTAAGGCAAAATTCTCTTCATCGGGCATTTATTAAAACACTCAACAATGATTGTGGATATTTAAGTGAAATAATCTATCATATTCTTTCTTTCCTCACAAGTCAGAAGGATAGAATAATCCATTACCTGCAGACACATCTATTATTCCAAACCAAACACTCATAAAAACTCCTCAAGGGGCAAGAAAAGCTCTCCTGAATACCAAGTCATACAGACCCACTTCGCCCCCACCCCTGTCCCATTGGCAGACTCTTATTTGGGAGACAAGAATTTTTTCTTTCTTTCTTTAGGGCTGCATAGGTGGATGAGGGGAGGGAGGGTGATTGGTGGGGTCACCTCTATGGTTTATCTTCCAAGGGTACAAGTGAATCTTTCTAAAAGCAGAGTATGAATGTCTTGACTCAATAACTGAGAAAATGACATGAAGGTTATGTTAACCAGTTTGATGAGAGTATTTCAAAATGTATATAAAAACAGCACACTGTACCCCATGATTGCAATAATGTACACAGTTATGCTATAAGAAATCAAAAAAAAGAAAAAAAAAGGAATTTTTTTCTTTCTTGAATGGAAGAAGGGAAATTACGGAGTCCTTTTACATAAAAAGAGTATTGCATCAATTAATGATGGGGATATATTCTGAGAAATGTGTCTTGGGTGATTCTGTTGTGTGAACATAGCCCCCTGCACACCGTCTACATGGTGTAAAGTATTGCTCCTGGGCTACAATCCTGGAGCCATACTGAACACTGTAGGTAACTGTGAAGCACTGGTGAGTGTTTGAGTATTGAAACACAGTAAGGTAGTAAGATACAGTACCAATATGGCATAAAAGATAAAAAGTGGTATGTCTGTGTAAAACACTTAGCATGAACGGAGCTGGCAGGACTGGAAGCTGCTCTGGGTGAGCCAGCGAGTGAGTGGGGTGTGGGTGTGAAGCCCAGGACAGTGCTGTCCACTACTGTAGTCTTTACAGACACTGCCCACTGAGACTGTACTAAATTTGTCAAAAAGGTATTTTTTCTTTAATAATAAATTAACTTTACTATACCTTTCTTCCTTAATAAACCTCTGCATTTTTTTTAGCTTGACTCTTTTGTAATACAGGCAGTCCCTGAGTTATAAACACTTGACTTACATACAACTTGCCCTTATGAGTAATCCCCCAAGTTACAAACAGCTGACTGACATATGACTTGCACTTACGAACACAGTCTGTTACAAATAGGTACGTGTTCCAACTTATCTATCAATTCAACTTATAAACAACCCTGTAGAAGCTGTCGTTTGTAACCCGGGGACTGCCTATAATACTTAAAACACAAACACACTGTACAGCTGTACACAACTATTTTCTTTCTTTATATGCTTGCTTTTTTTTATAAGCTTTTTTCTATTTTTAAATATTTTTACTTTTTAAACTCTTTGTTAAAAACTAAGACACAAGCACACACATTAGCCTAGGCCAACACGGAGTTAGGATCAACTGTATCACCGCTTTCCACCTCCACATCTTGTCCCACTGGAAGGTCTTCAGGGGCAATGAGACACATAGGAGATGTCGTGGCCTATGATCATGCTTCCTGAAGGACCTGCCTCTTGCTCAAGGCTGTGTTACAGTTAACTTTTTAAAAAAAATATATGTAGAAGTAGCATACTCTAAGATAACCATAAAAAGTGTAGTATACATAATACATCAAACAAAGCCGTCTTTTATCATCATCACTATCAGGTTTATGTCTTGCACGTAACTGTATGTGCTGTCATTTCATACAACTGGCAGTGCGCTAGGTTTGTGTACAGCAGCATCACCACACACACTGAGCAACGCACTGTGCCAAGGCCTTACGGTTGCTGCAATGTCACTAGGCACTAGGCCACAGGAGTTTTTCACTCCATTAGAATCACATGCAGCCTGTCATTGACCAACACGTCATTACATGGTGTATGAATATAACTGTATTTGCAAGTAGCTTACAGGAGCATAACCTACATGGAACTGGATGTGAAGAAGCGTGAAGGTAAGCACTGTCTTTCCCCCCAGCACATTCGTTTGGTTTTGCCTTCAGAGATGTACAGGTACAAATTTCCACAGGGAACATCTGACTTGACTGACGGCCTATAACCTTCCTGAAGTGTTGAAGCAGGTCTGAGCACCTCCCCCTTCCTCCCTTCCTCCTTTCCAGAAACTCGGTAGATCCCACGTCCCTGCCCTCTATCCCTTGACCTTCAGGCAAGGCTTCCTTCTGGCAGGACAGGAGTGGGCACTGGGGAAGGGCTGGGGGGCCTGCATCAGGCTCCTCAGACAGAACAACAAGTAAAATCAGGATGAACGAGGCAGCTGGGAGGGCCATGCTGCCTACACCGCAGTGAAAATGGGTGATTTTTCAACAAAGCAAGATCACCAACACGAACTTATTTTATTCCCTTTCTTCCTCAAATATCTTCCTCTTGAAAACAGTAAATGCATATTTTTCCTAGGATGAGAGAAAGAGCTAAGAGTGTTTGTTATCAGGGTTGGAAGCACTTTGAACAACTTATTCTTTAATGTTTGTTAATGGGATCATTATAGGAGTTGGCTGATGACTTGCCTGTCAAATACCAATAAGAATATCTAACATTTATTTAGTCTTTATTTTGTGCTAAGCAGTGTAAATGCACTTTTACACATACTTGATGTTAGGCATTTTTCTCTTGGTCAACCAGGTCCACTAGCAATGGCTGGTTGGCCTCTTTGTCTGTGAAAAGAATGGGAATAAAAACTAGAATTGGGGGAGGAGTTATGTGGCAGAATTTGGGGTCCAAATGTGTTCATAAGGTAACACAGGTAGTGCAATGGGGTTTTAGCTCTCAGAGTACCTGGAAAACTCAGGTGGGGAGTATGGTAGCTTCAGGAGAAAGGGGGTGGGCTTCTTGTTGCCAATGGCACGGAGAGTCTTGGGTGATTCATTGGAAATAGAAAAAGTAGATAATTGTGTTGGTATCTTAAGTTAGGGAAGCTGGGCAGACCATAGCAACCTAAGTTCTTCTGGTCACCATTCTCTTTCCACTGGCAAAACTCCACCTGAGCCTCACAGATGTCTGTCATAGCTATTATGTACCCTCCTCTCTGCGCACCAAGATTCAATGTCCTTTTGTCCCCAGAAGTTCACATCTACAGGGAGGACTCCTTTGGGGCTACTGGAGACACTTTACCTGCATGCAGAGAGACTGAAGTACCTGTTGGCTATAAGAAGGGCCAATTCCTTTGCCTTATGTCAGGACACCTCTGAGATGCAACTCAAACTTTAGAGCTCCCTGAAGAATCAGGCTGAAGCTAGCCTTTGTGTGAGATCATACCCTTGCTCAGATTCTTTCCTCTTCCTTCCCTTACCAACCCCCTTGAGAGCATCTTCCTAATAAGTCACTTGCATACAAATCCTCATCTCAGGTCTGCTCCTGGGGAACCAAGCCTAACTCCCTTCCTGAGAATCTCTTCTCTAAAGTGGTGGTGATGCGGCGTGTGTGTGTCCTCCACTCCTGTGATAAGCTACAACTTCACCAGCTTCCTCTTTGAATACATTCACCCTTGCCAAGGCACATCCACACCCTCTTACGTTTTCTTCCAGGGAGGTCAGCTGCTCATCCAGTCGCACTTGGTCGGTCCCAAGAGGAAATGTCCCCTTCTTTCTGTCAGGAGGGACTGGTGGGGACTCCCAGGGCCCTGTAGACTCTGCTATCAACTCCTCTGTGGCGTTGATGACTTTCAGGACTTCTGTGGAGATGTTGCAGAGAGAAACAGCAGAATACTTCTGTTTGGTCCAATAACAGAAAGGGACAGAAGACAAGAACAGCACATTAACAATGACACAGAAATTCTATATTATCGTGACACTCATCATCATGAGATTGATTCTGCAATACCACACACAAACACCAATGTGATAGAGGAATGAGGAGATGAAAATCCACACAGCAGAAGCGAACTCAGAGGAGGACTGATTTGACCTGGTCTAATTTCTGTGACTCCCTATAAATTATGTCAGATTCTTAGGGAGGGAGGGAAGGAGAGCACAAGTAGAAGCTCCATGTCCTCTTCCCACTGCTGATAGTTTGATTTGATTGTCTCATTTGGTGGGTGGTATTCTACTTCCCCAATACGACTTCTGCTGCAGACGGTGAAACTGTCCAGAGTGTGGTCCAGTGGGTAGCTTTCTGGACTGGGAGTTAGAAGACCTGGGCTCCAACTTCATTGAGTTATGGGACCTTGCCCAAGCTATTTCCTATTTCTGGAAGTCATTTTTGTCACCTGTATGATAAGAGTACCAGAACCCAGCTTTTCCGCAGTCTCTGAGTAGACCCTGTATTAGCTTCACACACCTACTCCCAAGCCCATGCTCCCTTGTTTTCTTCTACTATGGAGGTGAACAGAAAACAATATTCTATTTCCCAGCTTTCCTTGCAGGTTGGGATTGTCAAGGGATCTAGTTCTGACAGTGAGCCTGAAGGAGAGACCTACTGAGAGGTTTCTAGAACAGCTTTTGTTTTCCTAATCAAAGGGCGAGATACATCTGGTGCCCTCCTCCACTCCAACTTCTTTCTGCCTGGAACACAGCTGTGCAGTTTATGAGCCAACAGGAGTCTGTTTTTAAAAAGGCAACACTGTATGTGTATGAGGAGATTATGTTGCCCTTTTCTTAGAAATGAAACATGTGTTTAGAAAGTTTGCCCCATACCGTGTCTTTGTATATCTTCTGAAAAGAAAGATATCTGATTAGCAGGTTCAGCATGATGGGGGAGAACGTGTATAAATTTACTCCTTTGGTTTCATGTTTAGTAAGAGTCGGGATGCAGATGACTCTGTCTAAGCAGTTCTTAAGTCTTTCTCATTAATAACTTTGATCCTTTCATGATCACGGAGTGTTTAGAAGTCTGTGTAGATGAAATCCTTATCCTCCTGGCATGCTTCTGGCTGGACTCCATCCCCTGGCACATTGACATACTGTCCTGACCCCTGAAAACATTCGCATCTGTCCTCCAGCCAGAGTGAGGAGTGGCCGGCATCCAGTCTGAGGAAAGCAAACAGCTTCGCCTGTGGTCGGGTTAAAGACTTGGACCACTTCAGAAGGGAACTACACTCCAGTTGGCTGAGGTGACTAAAAGAAAAATTATATGAAAACTAGACAAGATCTCTTTCTTGGTTGTTGTCCCAATTTTGCTTTCCACTGGGAAATGCCAACTGGAACCCACAGCAATTTCCCACCTGTAGGGACTCAGTGCTTCTCATCTGTCACCTAGGAACAGGCCGTTTTCCCAGACTCAAGGCTGGGAGTAGACAGTGCACCTGCTGGAATGTGAGATAACTGGGATTTAGTTAGCTGTATGACAAGAGCAGGTACCCACCTCCCCCTTCCTTAGTGTACTCACTGGCCAATAAAAGAAATGAGAAGATTTCTTGCAGGGCTCACATTGACTTGTCATGTAAATGTCCTGTTACCTGCCCAGGCTAGGGAAAAAGGGAAAGCACTTTCCACAACTATGTTTAAAAACCTATATTCAGTCCTGGACGGAGTTTTGTTCAGATGGAAACCTGGTGCAGATTCAGAGGTGGCTGAGAGGGAGGCCTGTATGTGGGAAAAATGAAAAGCTAAAGGATCCTTTCTGCTTCTATTGCTTACAGCCCTGGAGGGATGAGCTGAATGGCACAAACAAAGAACGAGTGGGGAGCGCAGGGCAGTCCATATGGCAGCTGACTGGACTCCAGATGTTGAGTATAAGACAGATCAGATGAGAGTTTCATGGTAGCAAATAAGGGAGAGGTGAAAGTGTGGGGGACATCAGTTAACAGAACAGGTGTATACTGCAGAATAGAAAGGTGGGCCTTAAAGACACTTGCAGCCCACAGATGAGGGAGTGAGAATGGCCGATAAGCCCACATAATACAATTTAACCTTCTAGTGATCAAAGAAATACAAATTAAACAACAAATTTATGAAGTGCCAGATATATTCACGATTCTCTTTAAAAATGCCAAGTGTAAAAAAAAAAAAATGTCAAGTGTGTACCAACATGTCATTAGCACTAACAGAGCAGAGCAGGTACTTTGTTGATCCCCAGGCGGGATCCATTTGCTGTGATGGACCAAAATTCTCAGTTTCCTGATGACTGATGCTCATCTCTGGGAGCCCAAGTGTCCACTTTTAGGGTTCAGTCTGTGTCACAGCCCCATGGGGAACATCATGACCATCAGGGCTGAAACAAACAGTTCACTCTTTGGAGCAGAGAAGATGCACAGAGACGTACAGAGCAGAGACACATACCCAGACACAGGTGCACAGGAGAACCACATGCCCGAGGGATGGGAAGGTCAGATGCTTTGACTCTTCTCCACTGAAGGAGGAGTTTCCTCATTTGCTTATTAAGGAGGTGGCAAAACTAGTGTTAACCTCAATACAGACTCATGCGCCCAGCCCGGCTCATAACTGACCACAGTAACAAAAAGGACCTTTAATAAAGTTATTTACCATTCCAAGACAAGGGCCCTGACACAGTGGTGATTTCAATGGACCCTCAAAAGAAGACCAAGTCAGGACCCAAGCCATAAATCCGAGATTATTATTTCTTTTGTCTTTAGTCACTTCAGGGCAAAGTACAGGTCTCTTGTCCCACAAATTTTGGCCATAGCAATCTTTCTGTCCTTTGTCCATGCACACTCTCATCACACAAAACACGTTGCTGTGAACAAATTCGCATTCCATTTACTCTTCCTTATAAACTATCTTCTAAAAACATGCAGAATTTGAGGTATTACCAGGGGAGATTCTGAGCTTGTAGAATTCTAAAGAAGAAAAGATTTTCATTCTAAATGTTAGAAATACCTGCTTATTAACAATTATTGCAAATTCTCCTGAGCTTTCCCTGGTGTCATGAGTCATTGCAAATCTTTGGGCTGGATAAAGAAACACAAACTCATTTTGGGCTGGAATAAATAGGAATGCTTCTTTACCAGAATATCTCGAACTTGTGAACATGTGAGCCTCAGGAGAGGCTCATCATAAGATGCCTGTCTCCACACACACACAGAGAAGGACCACTTTGGACTCAAAGCCCTGGTGCCGTGTGTGCCTGTGCATGTATGTCTGTCTCAGCCGGACTCAGACAGGGTCAGCATCTGGTTGCATGTGGTGTGCTGGCCTATGCCACAGGTCCCGATGTCTACTTATGTAACTTGATATAAGTCTTGATATAATATGATGTGGGAAAAAAACCTTTGAGGATTAAAGTATGTCTGCAGGTGTCTGGGGCAGAAGAGAGATTTTCCTGCCTCACCTCAGGGACTGTTCTGACACCTATAACAAGAGCAAAGAGGCAAAACAGGTAGAAACTGACGTGACATTGACATTTGGGTTAGAGCAATATGCTCTGGTTCCTGGATCAGTCAAGATACAGGGAGGGGCACTGGTGAGGAGACTGCCACTGCAGGGTCTTGCAAAGGACCTCCTTACTCCTTAGGCATGGCATGGTGGGCACCCACCCTAGAGCCCCTGATTATTTTAGGAGCCCATGAAAATGTTTTTCTTTCTTTTAAAATTTGCAAGGAAAAAAATGAACTCTTTGCTCCAGAACATGTTTTAATACATATTAGTTTGTTTAATATTTATATCAACACAGTTATAAAATATGAAGTTTAAAATGTTTTTTATCTAGATGGTGCAAAAATACCAAGGCCTACCAAAGTCACAGATTGGCCCTGGTCTTGCTGCTCTGGAGCCCCTCTGTGAGAAGGCCTTTGGGCAGCATCTGGTTCTCATAGTACCTGGGCAGCAGTGGCCTGATAAGGCCTGTCCTTCCTGGGTTGTGCCAGCTCCAAACATCAATGAGGGCTCAGAGTGGGCATCTGCAAGGGGGCTGTTCATGGGCACATGGGAGAACCATCTCCCAAGACTCCCTAGTACAGCACAGAGAGAGACAGTGGGGCCGCTGGTGGTCTTGTATTTCTGGCTGGGGACTGATGCTCATGTGACCTCCTCATTTACACATGAAGCCTCATGAGTTCTGGGAAATTCAGGTTATACTATCTGTGTCACTTTGGGCGAATAACTCAACCTCTTGAGCCTCGGCTGTGAATGGAGAGAGCACTATTTAGCTCAAGAGGCTTTTGAGAAGATTAAATTAGGTAGCATGTCAGGTGTCCACACAGTGTCTGAGGCCAGAGCTATGGGCCCCTCCTCACGCAGCTCCCACTGGGCTGGAGGTGGGCACATTATTGGTGAGTACCTGGTGGCTTAGCCGCCTCTCATCAGGTACTGTATTCTTGGAATATTTTTCCTTTTCTTCTTAGTGTTTTGAAGAACACATTTTACTGTTACCCCAAAAAGCTAAATTTTGCTGCTCTTTGTTGCCTGGATTTTTCTCTTGCAAAACAGGAATATTTTAAAAAGAAAAGAGCCACTTTAATCTACTATTGCCTACCATCACCATAATTTCAGAAAGGGACAACTTGACACCAAGAAAGAAATGTGTAATGGAATACAGAACAGTCTCTCCTAAAATGCAATGGCAATCAACCTAACTCAGAGAGAGAAAGAGAGAAATGTCTTTATATCGCTCATTCTGTTGTTTCCCATTTTTAATGAGAGTGACAGGATAGGTGACAGAGGACCCTGTATTTTCCTTTTGCTGGGGGCAGACTGAGCCATACACACTGATATGCAATGAGAACAAGGTCGACCATTGCATAGCTGGGACACTGAAGACACCAGGCCCTCAGACTCAATCATTTTCCCTCATCACTAATTTAATGCAAGCCTTCAGGAAGCATCTACTCTACTCCACTCATTACAGTGGGCCCTGCAGGGGGTGCAGACACAAAGAAGCCATGGTCCCATCCTTGAGGAGCAGAGCAGGAAAAGGTCTAGGATTGACAGCAGGTAGCAAAGACAAGTCCTACCCTGTACTGTCAGGTACAGGCTATGGACCTGCAGAGGGGATGACCAGGTCCTGTTAGCACATGACTATGAGGTGTGGTCTAAAAGCACAAGAAAGATGCGGAGTCCATGGAGGTGCACCCAGGACAAGCTATGGGAGACAGGAGGGAGGCTAGGGCCAGTGCTGCAGTGCCTTGATTCCAGCCCTGGAGTTTGGGGAGGGGGTTGTACTGCTGGCAACGAGGTGCCCTGTAGGTTCTTCTTGCAGCTGTTACCCAGTAACTGTCATTTCCTGAGTGCCAGGATCTGGGCTCAGCACTTTATCTGCCTTGCCTCATTTAACTCTGCTAACCACTCTGCGATGCAGGTGCTGTGATCACTGTGTCTGAGAAATGAGGATCCCGAGTTAAGAGAGTTAAGAGAGGCCATGTGGTTTGCCCTGAAGGAGCTGGGTTTGCACCTGGTTCTGCTTGAATTCAAAGCCCAGGCTCTTAACATGCCGGCATGGGAGAAGACGTGTTCTTTGGAAGGGTAATGCTGACTGGCACAGCAGGAACAGATGTAGGGCTGAGGCAAACTGGGGGTGGGGAGAAAGTGTAGGAAACTACAACTGCAGCTCAAATCCAAGGTCACAGAGGCCCAGGGTGGGGCAGCGATAGCGGGGATGAAAGCGTCATCTGGGAAGAGACGGAGAAAGTGCTGTGGCTGTAGAGGGGGGAAGAGGGGACGGGAGACACTGCTGTGCTTTCCGTCAGTCCGGGTGATCCAGAAGAAACTGATACATGGGAGATTTAAATCCCAGGAGGGAAAGAAGGGGGCCTTAGGCATTCGAAATAAAGAAAAATGTAGCACATCTAAGCTCCTTTTCTCATGAAACAAGAGATTGGGTGATTACCAAATGCCAAAAGTGGGATAGAGTCCAAGTCATTTATGTAATCTTTAAGTTTATTATTTTTGATGTCCAGTTTCTTGGGTGGGGCGAGTTGTGAGAAGGGAAACAGTCTGCATAGCTGGCTTTAGTGAAATTGAGAAATTAGTAAAAACATGTGGCCCTCCAGTGCTCCTTCCAGCCTGTGATTAATGAATGCTCCTTAGGGGGACAGTAGGGACAGTGGATATCTCAAGCAGCAGGAAACTTTAAAGGGTCATCTAAAGACACGTTTGAGCACAAAAGGGTGACAGAGGAATTACGGGCGGCTGGAAAGCCAAGTTGTATAAAATAAATATGGGGCCACTGCTTCTTCTTTTGCCAGAAAGCCTCCTTCAGAAGGGAAGAGAAAAAGAAAGGAAGAAATCCAGGTCGGCTTGGCACCCGTAGCACAGTGGGTATGGCGCCGGCCATATACACTGAGGCTGGCAGGATCAATCCCAGCCAGGACCAGCTAAGCAACAATGACACTGCAACAGAAAAATAGCTGGGCATTGTGGTGAGCACCTATAGTCCTGGCTACTTAGGAAGCTGAGGCAAGAGAATAGCTTAAGCCCAAGTGTTTGAGGTTGCTGTGAGCTATGATGCCATAGCACTCTATTGAGGGCAACATAATGAAACTGTGTCCCCCCCCAAAAAAAAATGAAATCTAGGTCATAGTTAACAGGGTCCATACTATGCAGGAATGACTTGGAGCTTCTCATTACTTTATTTAACTCTCACAACAACCTCCCATTGTTGATATTTTAATTCCATCTTTAGAGATAAAGACACTAACTGGGTCAGTGAAAAAGATGCAGTTGGGATCTCAGCCCAGATGTTGGTCTCCAAAGTCCGTGCTCCTTCCCACCTGTCACAACAGCGCCTTCACATGCATGACTCTCAGTGGGGTGTGCAAAGTGGTGGTGAAACAGAATCTGAGTGCACAATCACACCAGTGAGCAACCGATCAGCAAGAGAACGGTCTAACCACAGGGAGCCCTTGGGTCACTCTGCAGCCTCCACCAACTGACACTAATGAGAATCAAGGACATTGATTTGGCAAGCCGACCACCAAGCCATACAACGGAGCTTGCGATCTGGCCAGGGCTGAGCTCCTGTTAGCGCCTTCCAGCACCTACATCCAGTCCAGTGCCTCAGTGAAAAAGAACGTGCTGTATCAGAAAATCTGTTCTAAGTGTCACCTGGACTCCCCGTCTACTCACTCCTCTCTGTCTCAGAGTGCAGACGCTGTCGTGCCTTTATGAAATGCTTCTGTCACACTACCAGAGCAAGCAAGGACATTTGTCCAAATGCCCTGATTTCATGTATTTTTCTTCTTTTCAAAGGTAAGAAAAGGAACTCCATATGTCCGCCTAAATAGTTGACAGAAATATGCTAGAAAAATTCAATGCAAATATGTTTCAGTTCTCATGAAACATAAGGCACTGTGGTGCTGCTGCTAAAACCCATCCAAATACATTCTCCATGAACAGACTCGTGTCCCTGGAGAGTGATATGATGCAAAAGGATGGCACAGAACTGTGGCAAGAAGCTGGAACATGAACTTAATAAATTAGCACATGTAATAAAACCGAAACAATGACACATAACAGAAATTAAAGGAGAAATGACCTCCAGGAAGGTATGGGTTTTTATATCATCCAGGTGTTGATGGCCAAGACCATTTATAAAAGAATTAAGATTTACCTTTTTTAATGACTAAAAAAATGAATTTTTAAAAGTGTACTATCTGTAGTTAAATTCCAGAATTAAACCCGGCAGTCTTTGTGTTTCCCTGAGGTCATTTTCTTGTCCTTCCTTGGCTGTATCCACTGTTGTTTGACGTAGGCCAGCCAGGGCCTGGGAAGGACGAAACAGGAGGGAATGCTGGGGCTCTCACCTTTGACCGAACCTGCCCTGGCAGGTTTAGAAAAGACAGAAGTGCTTTTCTTGGTCCTGATCATGGCCATTGTTCTTTTTTGCTATCCCCTTTTTGGCCCCTATTCTTTTATCTATCCCCTTGAACTAGTCAAGGTTGTCTCCACCTTAGGGCCTTGGATGTTTTAGAAAACCCTTCCTTTAGATCTTTGCCCGACAACTTCCTGCTTGCCCGTTGGGTCTCAGTTCAGGAAATACCTGGTCAGAGAGCTCCCCACTGTCCAGGACTCTTCATCCTCCACCCTGCTTAACCCCCTGCTGGCACTTAGCACTACTAGACATCTTCCCTGTTGTGTGTTTACATATTTATCAGCTGTCCTGTCCAACAGAAGGTAAGTTCCACGAGTGCAAGGAGTTTTTCTCTCTTACTCTACACTGCAGCTCTTTGCATAGCTCATTAAGTATTTGTTAAATAAGTGGTGAATGAACAGGGCTTCATACTCCAGAGCTTGAGCCACCACTGCTCCCAAGAGAAGCTGGGCTCTCTTTTTGTTACCTCCAATATTTACTGCTGGGATTACAGACCAGGGGTATCTATTCATTCCTTTCATTGGAATAAAAGTCAAGGGCCTTCCATCTTACTGCATCTTTTCTCCCCCTCCCAGAAGAACAAGTGAACAATTGCCCCACCACCACTTATTAAAAAACTATGTTTTTCTGATCAGGTATGAGAAGTTGATGGGAATCTGGAGATAAATCATGAGTTAAATATATTTCAGGCTGTTCTTCTGGACTATTGCATTACATCTTGCATCCATATCTCACACATGTAATTACTGTGCCTTTAAAATATAAAAATAATATCTTAATAGATTAGGATCTTCTTCACTCCTCTTTTATTTTTTTCCTAAACATTTCTAAACTATTTTTGGCTGTTTATTCTATCAGATGATGTTGATTTTTAGAATAATTTTGAAAAGTTAAAAAAATGTCTGTTTTAGATTTTGATTTGAATTACATTAAACTTCTAACCTAATTTTGGAAGACTTCATCTTTACACCATCTTTCCTTCTAGCAAACTGCTCCATTTCTTGGAGATCTGCAGTTTTCTTAAGTTTTAATTTCACATTTTTGCTCTTATTATGGATGAAATTAATTTCCATTTTATCCCTCCATCCCCTCAATCTGGTTTGAAATCCATATGTAGATTTTAATTCACAGAAAGTTTATGGCTAGGAGAGAGAGGGAAAGATGGCTGACTAGAGACATTGCTTGCTGGAATGTCTTAGAGGGAAGGAAGGGTTTCACATAGGGATGGGGGGAATGGACCCAGCTCAGGTGTAGTTCAGAGGAAGAAGTGATGGAGTCTGCTGGGGACTTAATAGAGGGAAAGTGTGAAGCAAAGTAGGAAATGGAAAAAGAAAAAACGGTATCAGTGCGGATCAAACCCAGGGAGGCTCCAGAGCCCAGCGGTGTGATTACCACATACCTTCGGTAGTCAGCAAGTTACTGAGTTGTTTGGAAGCTTTTCTAGCCTTACAAGCCCAAGCACTGCCACAACCAGTGATTGTGTGAACTATTGTGAGAACTAGTGAGATCCCAGAGCTTAGATGTTCTGAGTAGCCCTCCTTCCAGGGAAGGGGACTGGAGGAGCCAGGGTCCTTGCTCTCTTCCATTGAGACTCTTCCTCTCCCCTACTCCCCTCCCCTCCCCTCATTGCAGTCTGGAGGACAGATGGAGACTTTTGGGAGGTGCAGTCCTCCAGTATGAGGTCTCCACAGAGAGTTGGTCCCACACCTTTCCCTTGAGGACTTGCAGTGGACCCCAGTGTGCTTGGTCTACAAGTTCTCTGCCTGCTAGTACTCCCTGGAGATGCCCACCCACGCGTTACACATGCAGGCTGGATCCCATGTCCCCAGGACTCTAGCGGGTTGCCAGGGGATACAGGGGGACAGATTTGAGGACTATGGAGTTCACGGGAGTAGAACTAATGGTTATGCAGGTCTGACCGCACACATCTGGTGAAGTACCCGTCTCCCACAGGAAAGTCACGTTGTTGAACTAGAGGGTGGGTCCCTTGTCATAAAGTTCCCAGACTACAGTGACACAGCTGTCAAGTATGGGGCGTTTGGTCACCCAGTTGCAAACAGACACTGGGTGGGGGGACTCTTGAGATAGGAGCAGTAAGAGTGGAGCAGAGCTTATTGCAGATAGCCAATTGGTGAATTATAGACCTGCTCTCCTTCATAAGCAGTCTTTGTAGTTTGGAAAAGCCTCTTTGGCTGCCTCCCAGTGGCTTTTCCCAGAAGCCTAGGAAATAACCTTTGAGTCCCTTGAGGCTTGTCAAACATAACCTACCCAGCTTCTCCCTACCACCCTGCTGTGGTGAACAAGCAATCCCTGGGAGCTGCAGCCCACCCACCCCTCCTCCTGCCCTCTCATTGCCTGGGGCATTCAAGTGCTTCTCCTAAGGCGTAGAGCCTATAATAGGCACAAAAGAACATCTCTGAAGTTGGCTCTTTCCTGCAAACATCAACCAGTGACAGGGAGAACAACTGGATAGCTCATTATAGCACCTACTGATTTGATCAAATAGGGTACAGCCAATTCATACTCACAAGCAACCCCCCCCCCCCCAACAACTTAGAAATTAAGCTAGAGGGGATCTCAGTACAATTTACATTGCTGGGAAGAGGGGAAAGACAGAAAAACAGAAGCAACCTGAGTGGGCACTGCTTTTTAGGAGAGGAATAAAAGTTGCAGGCAGGTCAAACTATGAGAGAGCTCCCTCCCCCACTGCAGACAGGAGCACAGAGCAGGTGCTGCAGAGATCTGGTGGCTGCCAATCCTGGGTTTCCACAACTCACAGTATTCTTATCACACTGATGCATGAAGCCAGGTCTGGTCAGGAAACAGCCTTCCAGCAGTAGAGTTTGCATCACACTGGCTGGGCCAGTGAGGGAGTAGACAGAACAGAGGTTCCCCTGTGCTGTGCCCTATGACTGGGGGCTGAGCATGCCTCTCACCTTGTATGGGACCTGAGCAGAGGAGGAGCCTCAGATGTCACAGACACCCCCTGAGAAGCCCTGAACAACTACATCAGTGGGCCCTAAGTATGGTGGTAGAACCTTGGCTGACCAGAAGCTCTGGCCCACTTACCTAGTCCCTCTGCCTGTACGATTAGTCATCAGCAGCAGAACAGCCGTCCATATATGCACCTCTGCCCCTGTAATCCCCAGAGCCAGCTCTGAAGCTCTTATTGTGTCTAAGCCTGAGGCTTTGCCCCTGTAGGTCCAGGGTCCCCTCTGGGCCAGTGATACCACCCCTGGGATTCCAGTTGAACTGGGGCCTAAGACCCTACCACTGAGTTTCTACTGCTGCTGGGCTGGCAAAATATCCCCAAGGTCCAACACTTCATTCAGGAACTCCCCCTGTAGCCCTGATCAGCAATTACTACATGACCTGGTTCATGAAATGCCCACAGCCTGGTCATCCATGACTGCTGCCTAAATAAACTCACCCAGCTGCCACTGTCACCTCCCTGGGGGTAACCCTGGCCATAGAAATCCCCTCAAACAATAGCTTTTGTGGAGAGGCTCACACCAGCCCCCAAATCAAACTTTGAACAATGAGCTAGAGAATGATCCTCTACCCCACAAGGAGATCATCCAGCACTGACTCAAAGTGGGCAATCATAGAGGAATGGGTCAAAACAGAACAGATGTTCTACAGGCTCTCAGTGCAATCCCTTAACTCCCTGATGAGTCAACATTCCAGAGTGGGACACAAAAGTTCCATCTAGGGTCTTCCCTATCTCCTAAGACAGTGGTTCTCAATCTTTTTAATATATAGTATTAAATAATATAACTGCAATAAAGGAACCCTTTAATGCAGTTCCTCATATTGTGGTGACCCCCAACCATAAAATTATTTTTGTTGCTACAGCAACAAACCCATCTAGCATTAGGAAGGTTGAGAACCACTGTCCTAAATAAATGGGGGAGTTCTAGTAATGAACAGGTGCCCTGCAATCTCATTAACCCAGAGCCAAGAAAAGAAGCCATATGAGAAGAAACCAGCAAAATAACCCTGGCAACATGAAAAAACAAAATAGTTCAACATCCTCAAATGAACACAATGGAGCTATAATAGTGGACGCCACTCACAAAGAAATTGGCAAAATGACAGAAATGGAATTAAGAATACAGATGGCAAATAAGATAAATGGAATTGATGAGAAAGTTGAAGAACAACAAAATTTTGAGAAAATCAATGGAAAAGTTGCTAAAAAGCTAGACAACATAAGAAAGGGTATGATAGAACATAAAGAAATGAGTCACTTAGAGAATTTCAAAACACAGCAAAAGCTTCAACAACAGACTAAATCAAAGAGAAAGCAGAGTTTGAAGACAAGTCTCTTCAGATAATCCAGTTATGCAAAGAGGCAGATGAGAGTATAAGAAAGTCTGAGCAATCACTGGGAGAGATATGGGACTATATGAAGTGAACTAACATTAGAATTATAGGCATCCCTAAGAGAGAAGAAGAAAGAGCTAAAAGCATGGAAAAGCTATGTAAGGGAATTATTGAGGAAAACTTCCCACATATTGCCAGAGATTCAGATATAGATACAAGGTAGTCATCAAACACCAGGAAGATTCATAGCAAATAGGTCATCTCCAAGACACATAATAATCAATGTGGCCAAAGTCAAAATGAAGGAGAAAATTCTACAAATAGCAAGACAAAAAAAAGTAACAAATAACCTATAAGGAAAACCCATCAGGATAACCACAGACTTCTCAGTAGGAACCTTACAAGCCAGAAAAGATTGGGGCCTCATCTTTAACCTTCTTAAAAAGAATAACTGCCAGCCTAGAATTGTGTATCCTGCAAAACTGAGTTTCACAGTCAACAGAGAAAGTCTTTTCCAGATAAGCAAACACTGAGAGAATTTGTCATAACCAGTCCAGCCCCGTAGAAAATATTCAAAAAAGCATTATACATGAATCAGCACAACAGATACCCACCAGTGTAAAATCACCTCAACTCCCCCCCCCCAAATTCCCCCTCATAACTCTTATAAAACAATGGCACAAGAAGCAAAACAAGGTAATAATGTACTACCCGACAGGATCAACAGATCAATATCCCACACATCAATTCTATTACAATGCAAAAGGATGGAAAAAATATTCTTTGCAAATGGAAATCAAAAGAGAGCAGGTATAGCCATTCTCATATAAGATAAAACTGACTTTAGGTCAATAAATGTACAGGAACACAATGGTAAAGGGAGCAATTTAACAAGAAGACATAACAATCCTAAAAATGTATGCTCAACATAGGAGATCCCAGAAACAAATTATACTAGAGCTAAATGAAGAAATAAATAGCACCATTGCAATTACTGAGATCTTCAAGATATAACTGACAGAACTAGAAGACAATCAAAGGAGAAAATCAACAAACAAACACCCGTTTTAAATGGAAATACAGAACAAATAGATCTACCAGACATTTATAAAACATTCTACACCAAACTACTGAATACGTATTTCTTTCAGCAGCATATGGGATATTCTCCAAGATTGATCATATCTTAGGCCACAAAATAGATCTCAATAAATTTAGAAAAGTTGAAATAATACCATGTATATTCTCAGACCACAGTAAAATAAAACTAGAAATTAATCATAAGAGAAACTCTCAACCTTACACAAAGTCATGGAAATTAAACAACCTGCTACTGAATGAATATTAGGTCAAGAATGAAATTAGGATGGAAATAAGAAGATTCTTTGAGCTGAACAACAAAGAAGAAAAAAGTTATCACAGTCTATGGGACAAAGTGAAATTATCAGGGAAAATTCATAGCCTTAAATGACTACATCAAAAAGACAAAAAAGATCACAAATTAACAGCCTAATGTCACTCCTCAAGAAAACTATAGAAGGAAAGAGCACACCAAACCAGGAATCAGCAGAAGAAATAATGAAGGTCAGCGGAGAACCAAATGAAACGGAAAACAAAAACATAATATAAAGAATCAACAAAACAAAATGTTGGTTCCTTGAAAAGAAATAAAATCAATAGACCTCTTGCTAGATTAACCAAGAGCACAAGATAAAGGCCCCAAATAAGGTCAATCAGAAATGAAAAAGGAGACATTATAACTGATACAATAGAAATGCAAAATATCATCCATAAATAATACAAAAATCTCTATGCACATAAACTATAAAATGTAGAGGAAATAGACAAATTTCTGGAAACATACAACCTTCGAAGACTCAATCAGAAAGAAACAAAACTCCTAAACAGACCAATAATGAGCAGAGAGATTGAAGAAGTAATAGAAAATATCCCAACCCAAAAGAAAAAAAAAAGCAAAACCCTGGACCAGATAGATTCATAGCTGAATTCTACCAGATCTACAAAGAATAGCTGGTGCCCATTTTATAGAAATTATTCCATAATATTGAGAAGAAGGGAATTCTCCTCAACCCATTGTATGAGGCCAGTATCGCTGTGACATCAAAGCCAGGAAAAGTATTGGGACCTGATTAAACTAAAGAGCTTTTGCACAGCCAAGAGCACAGTAAGTAGGGCATGCAGACAGCCCTCAGAGTGGGAGAAAATATTTGCAGGTTATGCTTCCGACAAAGGTTTAAAAACCAGAATCCATAGAGAACTGAAATGCATTAGCAAGAGGAAAACGAGTGATCCCATCTCAGGGTGGGCAAGGGACTTGAAGAGAAATTTCTCTGAAGAAGATC